>JAHZMU010002841.1:0-81558 GCA_027743725.1 Rambutsinella grinnellia | reverse complement strand
GATCAGATTTACAAGCAGCATTTTGGTAAGCTGTTTAGCCTTGAACCTCCATCAAATGGCCTAGGTTGGGAGTTTACCAAATAGCTTCATCTTTTGTTCGCATCTCATAGACCGTAGGAAATGAGATGCGTATAATAATGACCATCATTATAAATTTATAATTATAAAAGTGCAATTTGCACATGAAGCATGTATCTACCCTATTATTATTTAATTGTTGGCAAGTAAAACTAAAGTTGATTACTGTACCTGTGTTCTATAACATGGATAACAATCTGGGCATTCATTCAGACATGACCAATCGCTACTAAATCAATTCATTAATGTTTGGATAGACCATCTGCTAATATTTTAGCTTCCTCTTAACCCATTTGATTATTCATATTTTGGTTCAACTAATTACTCAGCAATGAATATATTTATTAAATTCTTCAAAGTGAAATTGGCTAATTCCGCGGATATTTCCACCTGCGAATGCAATACGGCTCCGTCCCACGTTCTCATTTTCCTTTAACCAAAATTGTTTATACGTTTTTGCCAGCTAAACGCTAAAGCTTTATATTTTCTAACCGGTTAAAGGGAAATAGTTGATATATTTATGATACCATTCATTTCCTTTTTCCTCCTAACATTTCCATTTCCATTTTCCTAGAATTAGTAATGACAAGAGCTTCTCAAAAAATCCCAATTTTTACACAACCCTAATTAAAATTTTATCTTTCTGTCTCAACCAAAAATTGACAAAATTTTACAAATATTTCAAACAGACTTAAGCTCTTCTATGTACAAATTAAAGACCAAGTGTTACCTCGATTACACTTTAACGACAAATATTGTGCAATACTTTGTCTAGCATTTGTCATCATAAAAGAGCAAAGATGCTTATCTATAAATGCATCAAGTGATGAAAAAACATAAAATATTCCGTTTCCTACGTTCTCCTCCAAACCATCGTATTAGTTTACCTTTCCCAAGGTATGGCAAGTGCAAATCGTCGAGATAGACTCAAACTTTATAACACCTTGTTACCTCAATTGTTGCGTAATGTTCATACGTTTTTTTGGTAAATATTAAAAAAGAATTTTAGCAGGTGCCAATGGATGATTCCCATCTATGTGCTCTTTAAAACTCATCAAAATAAACTTAACAGTTTACCTCTAAAGCTGCACAAAAGCATGACAAGTATTTTTTCTTCACAAATTGCAACAAATTTTTAATACCCCGGCCTTCCTAATCTTTCGCAGTGAATGTATTTTTCAAAGGTGGACCTAAAAACGAGCACAATTTATTTTGCAAACATCCTGAGATTTTTACTATACGCAATAATTACATAAAAGTATGAAACTTTTTAAATATTGTGTTTAGTTGAAGTATTTTGCTTGTGTTCATGTGCTGTAATTAATACGACTGGTAGAAATACGCCAACATCAGTTTCCCAACTTTAACTCGTTATGAAATGAGTGAACTATACTATTTGACTTTTGAGATTCTGTCAAAGCATTTCACTCTTATTAATTGCTACCCAGTAGTGGATGCGTAGTGAGCCGTAGATAATTATAAATTGGGCTATTATAAGAACAATTACTTGGTAAACACACACCTATACGGTCTCAATGATTATGATTAGGGGTAGCATTTGCGGCTAAACGTGGATGGACTGATTGTGAGTTTGGCAGTTTACTAAAGCAATATCGTTTCCTCTCTCGATTATAGCAAACTAGAATCTTTAGTGGATACGTATGGAAAAAATGTAGCAAATTTTTTATTAAAGGTGTTATGCAATCATCTATCGCAAAGGTTGACAGAAAGGTAGCCTTTAACCAAAGCCATCTTATAGGAAATGATCCTTTGAATTCTTTTTCCTCTTTTGTTTTAGGAAAAAATGCAATATTTAATTTTTATTTAGGAAAATTCAAAGATCAATACAGCAAAAGGGTGCTGCTGCTCAACTGTTATAAAATTTTGGAATTTCTTATGACACAAATAATCTGAAAAGTATTTAAAATCTTTAAAATCTTTAGAATCACAAAATCATTTATAATCTGAATTAGGCTATATTAGAAAGGATACTTTTTATTACTATATTTCATACAAATCCACCACTTGCCAAAAGTACTAAACGGGTAAAGGGATTTTATATTCAGAAAAGGAAGCGTTCTTAATCTCTTATGTCTTGACAGGAATCACCACCTATTATACACGTCGTTGTTGTGAGCAAATATGTTTTTATAAAAATAGCCAAGTAATTTAAAGGGATATTCACAATAAAAACAATAATTGTAAACATTTTAGTTAGTTTAAAAAAAACCAGTTGTCGACTGTCGATAAGATAATAATTATATGATTGTCATTTGCAAAGTAAATATTACACAAATTTTCTCAAAAGATATTAATAATCTGGACGTAGATTTACGTAATATGTTCATCATCATGTCGATTATTATTTTTTAAAAAAAGGGGAAAAAAATTCTGATATTGATATTGATTTCAACCACGTCAATTGCCAATGAGGAAAATAGGGAAAAAATTAAAAGTTACACAGGAAAGTGTTCGCGTGTCTAATTGAAATAGCTAATTTTATTTTTATTGTGAAAACACATTGACGTGATTGAACAGTGAACATTGGTGATTAGAATAAAATGGAATTTTTACTATGACATTTGTAATATTACAAATATTACTAAAAGCTTTATGCGATATTGACAACAATTAAAGATTGTTTTTAGATGGCGAAAGACGACAAAAACGATTTTCACTTAAAAACGTCCATTGACGGCGATCGTGATTTTGAGTTGTATAATGACAGTATTACAAAGACTATTAAATCAGCTATTATGTCTCGTGAGTTTTTTTTTCTTCAATACAAGGTGAATTAACTTTTTCAAGTTAAGAGTAAGTAACAATGGGAAAAACATAATTATTTAATGCTACTCGAACACAATATCTTATGACATTTGTCTTTTGCATGACAAGAATATATGAAAACGTCGTCACATGATTATAACTACGTTTTTCTTACGTGGGTCAGGTCAACCTAAAACTGAATTTACATTAAAGATGCATTATGACAATGCTTTTCAATTTAAAAATATTTTTGCACTGAAAGCATTGTGGAATTTTTTATAACTCGATTCTGATACAGTGATGGGGTCATCTCGTCATCTTAACAGGTAAAAATAATGAGACATGTCTTTATCTTTTTATAAGAGAGTGACCTATAATAGACTGGCAAACTTAAGCCGGCTCGTTCGTTTCATTTATTCCTAAACTAATGATTGTGATTACAGCGGCACTTGCACTTCAATCGTTAAACATGAAACAATGCGATATGATTACAGTTTGAATATTTTTCATATTAACTTTTCGAAACTGATCAAATTTGCCTTAAGAAGAATGATGTGCAATTATGGTTTTTGTGCAACGTCATCACGGTTAAATCACCGATTAAGATTTAAACCTTGGGTTACATACTTGGGTATGCACAGGGGCAACAGGATGATAATAGTTTTGAGATTAAACTGCACATTTAGATGTAATAATGTCATTAATAATTACTATTATTCAAGGGATTAAGCTTGGCAGAGAGAGAGAGGGAATAAGCTGATGATTTTATAACACGACTATTATCAAATCACAAAAGAAGAGCGTGCGAGGAAGAGATAATTTTTAAAGTAAGAAATGACAATGATTAAAGATTATTATTAAGAAAGTTTTAAGGTAAGCTTCTGAATAGATCTTAAATTAAGAATTAAAACCATTAGCTCATAATTGAATATTCATTTAATTCTCATTACCGACAAGCATGATATTTAGGCAAAGGAAAAACAATTCTAGTAGCGCACCGCTTTATAGAATTTGCCAGTTTTGTGACAAGGTACTCTACACGAACCTCTATTTACTTTCGTTTTATTAGTGGTTATTGTTTAAAAAAAGTTTTAATCTACTTCCTCTCCCCCTTCATCTCTTGCAGCTCAAGCCCGCCCTATAATTTTCATTTTAAAAAACTACTGCATTGTCTTGAATTAAAAGTGTAGAAAATGCATTTGTCATGATCGAGATGAGCGTAAAAAACACCTACGCAATGTATAAGAAAAAGTCAAAATTTTGACTTGCGTCTTGTCAATGAAAGAAAAAGGAATTCACGCGTGTGCCTACTAAATTTAGGCTTTTGTGTAATTAATCTACCATTATATTCTCAAGGTATAATTACTAATCAATAGAATAGTTGATGATCATTCGGGAAAGAGGATGAAAGGGGAACTGAATTGTGGATTTTAAAATGAGAAAAAATAGAAAGGAGAAAAAACATTCCTTGTCTAAACAATGATATTCCCCAGTGAGATCTATTATTCTTTAGATGATCAATGATCACAATACCTGAATTTTAGAACAAGGAAATGTAAAGAAGGAACATGTGCAGTCGTACCCATTATCCTTGATTTTTTCCCTTTCAGAGAGAAACAGGACAGAGTAAATGTGTACCTTAAAAACACATTTCGTATAACAAAACAGATTCACTTTGTCCCTAGATCCTTTTTATATCTAGACAAATTGGAACATTTATTGTAGTAAAATGTTAGCTTTTGATCATCAAAATCTGCAATGACTAGAGCAAAAGAATATCAACTGCGAAATATGTCATTCACCAATTATTTTTGTTCAAACGAGCAAAACTACTTTTGTTTTAAAAATCCGCGTTTTAATTGGCGTATTGCGCATCTGACATATTTTATTTGGGAAAACGGTACCTTAATCAAAATTGGGAAATAATCCTTTTCACTATCCGACCTGATTGATGAGCTTAGTAAAATAGTGTTGTTTGTCTGCACTCTACATGAAGCAATCAATGTCAGTGAAATTTCACTTGAAATAATAATAACAAAGAGGGAAGAATAAATTAGATTATTTTACAACAATGGGCTGATGCCACACTCAAAAAGGTAGTGTTTCAGTTACACCGGATTTTATGCTTGAAAGAGCTGGTGAAACACAAAAAGGGAAAAACAAAAATAGGCGAATACCTACGAGCGTTACGAGGATACAAGTGTGAGACAAAAGGCAGGTGAATTTTAGGTGAGAAAAAAATATCCGATGTACTTGTGACGGAAATATTACCCACCGGGTCGTTATTGCATTTTTTCTCTGTGTGAACAACAATAAGAGCCTTGTTCAAAGGTCGACTAGTTCCCGTTTCAGGGCTTAGAAATTTTTCATGACCTTCAAACAAGACGATTAGAAAGTAAAAGGTAAAATGAGGGACTTCAAAGTAGGGCTTAGAAGAAATGGAAACAGAAAAAACAATTTTTAAGTGAACAATATCGAGTCAGGTAGAATAAATAGGTAAAAATTATGTTGATATTTCTACAGAGAAAATGCCAAGCGTAATTTTTTATTGTCAAAGATTTAATCAAGGCTGATATTTCAACATCAAAACGTAAATACTTTTTTATGCTTTGCACCCAAAACTGATTGTTTTTGTGTCTCAGTCCCAGATTTTCAAATGTTGAAAAGTCTGACAAATTTATCAAAAGTACACTTGAAAAAATTATTTACTCAATGCTTATCTTAAAAGAAAGATGCAAATTCGAAATATATGATAGCTGAAGGACAAGTTTACAAATTTGTCATTTTAAAATGAGGTTTTCCACCAATTCATAACGCATTTGCTTACACCCTATTCTTACTCGTTTAGAAATTTCATTGTGTTCGTGATGAATGGAGGGGTTGGCATTAAAAAATGAAATTATAACATAATTCACAGCATACAACTCGCAAGCCTTAAAACTGACGTAAGTACTCTTGTAACACGTTAATCATGCATTCAAATAATAATTATAATAGAATATATCAAGTCATTTATGACACATTTCCATTTAACTCTATTGTGGTTAGCTAACAAGAAATTATTTTTGTTTATCGGCGAAAGCGAAATGAATGAGTGGGGAATGGAACCGAAATCAACACTTTTACTTTAATGCAAATCTCAATCAAACTTTATAACTTCACATGTTACACCTTCCTTTAAGCATTGTCGCAAATTGGTAATTCGAAAATAGACATGACATATATGAGAAAAGTTTAAAAACCGCAGAGAACATAACAGTCCACATCTATATAATTTACATATTAAAGTTTGAGGATAAAATTGAGTGAAAAAGAGACTGATAAAACCACACACATGTATACATAAGAGGAGAGGAAAGGAAATTAGTAAATTTCATTTTTCTTATTCTTCTATATAAAAATAATAACGAAATATTCGTAATAATACGCAAGTCTTTTTTAAGACACAAAAAGTAATGTGGGGAGAGTGCTTGTAGAGAATTTCGCACAGGAATGAGGTTGCCTTCCCTCTCCTCTCGGTATGACTCATTAAAAAGTTAACTGTAGACCTGTACTATTAATGCCATCATGTTTTATTAGAAATGATGACGATGTGTGTGCAATGAAGGTTTAACTAAATCCCATCTAGAGCTTAGAACAGTTCACATTGCTTTGACTAATCAGTCATTTCACTATTACCCAGACTGTAGTGAAATAATTGACAATCATTTTAACAATCAAGTCTTTCGACTATGAAGAAGAAAACGGTCATGCTACAATAGCTTCCATTTTAAACCCAAGTTGAAATAAATGCTCTTCGCTCATGGGAATATTCCAAGCCGATGAGCTCAAGGCGAGTTGAAGACAGTCATAAAAGTGCAACTTCTACTCTTGCTTACCTTTAAAAGTTCTTGAAGTCTGGTATATTTAGACTTATGAAATATATTACTATTTCTACAATGAAAGAAAAATGAAACTCAAGCAGTGAATTATTTAACACGGCCTTTTCTTTAAAAATACTAACCTTGTCTGATCAACTTGAGATTCCCTGAGTTTGCTTGTTGCAAATTTAGTCTAATTGTGAAAAGAGATGTTGGACAGGGTGTTCTTGAAAAGCCTTTTGGTAACGGGAATGAATGAGAAAATGTGAATTACATGTGCAATACCTACAGTCTGAAAGTGAAACAATCGATTGCAAATTTGCAAATGACAAGTTGATGATATCGTAACGAATTTCAGACTTTCGCTGTTTCACTACAATGAATTCATATAAAAATATTTCTCTTTTTGTTATGCACTACCTGCGAGGATGAATGCGAGCAAACCGAATCAGGCGGAGTCATTATGTCTCACTCTATAACACAGATTGCTTTTTTTGACATGTATAAATTTTCTCGACTGCGTCAGCTCGTATCCGCCAGGGATATATCTGATAATATCTTTAAAACCAAAATGGGGAAATCCATTCGGATGTGGAATTGACAGACAGAAATAGAGCGACTAAGGTTTGTCGCTAGCCAAAGTAGAAGAGTGGAACTATTTATTTGAGACTTTTAGAAACCAGTATTTCTTTTACGCAAATCTCTGAAGCAGGTTTTAGTTACGCTAGAAATTGTTAATGAACTTGATATTACCAGAATGAATGGATTCGCAATGATCCAATTTATAAGAAATACGAACGTCAACAATTTCTTTCTGTTCTGGATAACCTACCTGATAAATGGAATTTCCAGTAAGGAATGAACTGATGTAGTGAGTGCCGACGTCATTGAAGAACTTGAATGAAGAAGTGTAATCATTGGCACGAAATGCATGGACACCCTCCCTATAGTTGGAAAGCACAGTCATATTCTGGAAGGGGTCAATTCGCCCCGCCTGTCTCACCATTAGTACTCTAACGAGCATATATCTATAATCGCCCTTGACAAAGGATGGGTCAATCCCAAAATACTTGGCTAAACTTGGCGTCCTCCATCCCCCCGCGAAGGCATGCCAAGGTCTATCCAGCCCTTCGATAACAAACCGCCGGAAGTAAGCTTGAACCAATTGTTGGAGATCTTCGCACAAGTCAATGTGGAACTCGTTATGAAGCGGTAGACTATTATCGGTGGTGAGGAATGTTTGTTGTTGGACGCGATAAGTAGAAGGGTCAAGAATGTCTCTGGAGGGCTCGAGGAAAATCCAATTTTGAGTGTCATTTCTAGGCACAACTCGCATGCTCAGACTTAAATACCCGTAGCGGGGGAACAGGTGCATCACAGACCCGGGCACGACTGGATGACTGATTCCAGGACCTGATCCCCCCACATACGCAGAAGGCTGCGATGGACTCCCCCCATGTGAATGGATAGGTTGTGACCTTCCATTATCAGTTATAGGACTTGTGTGGCCGTGTGGCGCGCTTCCGTGACTTCGGCGATGATGGCCATCACTGCCACCGGGAACACTGCCACAAAATGGAGTGAAATGTGATACAATCACCCCCACAAAGACTAGCACTTTCCACTGGAACGGACTAACCACTCCACGAGAAGACACACAAGGCATGTCACCACCAACTCAAACCGAGTCTTCCTCTTTCATGCATTTACTAACACTCCATGAATCCTCTTCTTTCATTATTGCATTTCCCAAAACCTTCCCCTTCCCACTCAAACTTTCGATGGGGAAAAGCCACTAAATTTTTCCACCGTTCCCAAACCCACTTCTAGAAGATCCATCCACCCAGAGGGAGCAATATGAAAACTTCCCTAGCCGAAAAAAATATGTATTCAACAGAGCTCTTGAGAGCGCAACAGCACACGCACTGCCGCACTGACTGAACACTGTGACAGTAAGATTCTAACTAAAATATTCTTACCACTGCGCAATCCCAGTCCACCACTCGCTATATGCAAAGAATCCACCACAAGAGAACTTCAATTTTACCACATGTTTGAATTTTTTTACACTGTTGAAGCCTCATCATTATTATTACTACTACATTGTATGCAGTAATAGTAACTTTTTTGTAGGAGCATCACCTTCCCCTCTACTAGTTCTCTAGTAACGCGAGTTGCGCGATAAAATAAATTGATACAAGAAATAAACTCAGTTTTTCCTCTCCTCCGTTTACTCAAGTTTAAAAATATTGATGGAAAAATTATTTCTTACAGCTACATCCTCGTAGAAATATATTCATTGTAAAACTTCTCCACACGTATAATATTTGCCTAAGTGAGGAAAATAGTCGGCTATCATCTTTTAACAGACTAATGATAAGTTAGGTTAAGAAGGCAGCATTGAAATGTCTGAGTTTAGCCTTTCATTCCCATACGCATTGAATAATGGAGAGCATCCCTTTTGTTAAAAATGTTATCAGAAGAATCACAGACGAATGGTAACAATAACCATCATATTAAATAAAATGTGGAGATTAACTCAAATTTTTCATCTTTACCTTATGCACAGAAAGGCAAGTGTAACCCGACGCGTTTAGCTTTCGTGCTTTGTGCACACACACGCATTAATCCGATGCAGTTATCTGGATTGAGCATGTGCGTGAATGCATAACATTTTTTTCCGAGCTTGTAAATAGAAACGGGGTAGTCCAAAAATGTCACTTGAGAAAAAGTTATTTATACACTGACGGTGTTATGTCCTTATCATTTGTCTTCTTTACCTTTACAGTTATCACTGACTTTGCCCCTTTTACAGCTTTATGCTTAAATATGGAGATAATCGGGGGAGCGGATAGGCACATGTATTAACGTCATATCACGAAAGCTCAACACTTTCAATAGAGATTTCGTGGATTGGATCATGACATGATTTCATAGGTAGAATATGACAATGTCTATTCGTGAACCTCATTTTCACTTGTGAGGTTTGAGAGAGGAAAAGGCACTTTTCTTCTTCTCAAATCACTTACATCTCTTTATCGGAAGTTGAAAATCTAATATTAGTCATGTGGCATGGCATAAATAGCACTTTTACTTTTCGTTTTCGCCCCTATTGTGATTGAGAAAACGTTGATAGGTAATCTTACCTTGTTCCCTGTGGCATCACGATGACGGGAGAAGAGAAAAATGCCACGAGAGGAATTCTATTTTAGGAATTACGCAAGAAACAGGATGTAATGAAGGGTAGAAAATTGCTATATTTTTGTCCATTTTGCATTTACCTGGTATATATTTTCGACTAATTAAATTAAACAGCAGTTAACTTTTATTGAGAGGAAACAAATTAAAAAATCCCGTCTCCTTCTTATCTATTTCAGCTCTGAACAATGCAAATAATTCGGCCTTTGAGACTCGTTTTGTAATTTATTCATTTCATAAAAAAGGATTACGAAGTCGTTTGAGAGTGGCAGAGCGCACTGCTATTTATTTAATTATAATTTTAATAGTATACACAAAAGGTAACGTTAATAGGTTACCGTTTGAAGGTGTTCAATAATCATAATGCATTAAGTGTCTGTCTTTCGAAGGAACGAAACGTGTGGGAATTTTCTATGGGAACTTCACCTTTTTGTATTAAATTACACCTTAAATTGCGATATTGCATATGTGTAAATACGGGAGGAGTCGTTAGCATAAACGATCTCATTTCAAAGGATATTATTTGTTGCAGCTATTTTTTTATAAACAAAAAATAAATATCAAGTGCATAAAGAGGGTGTTCGATGCAAAAGTATTTGATCTGATTCTAAGCAAATAAACAGTGTAGCTAGCAACATCCGGTGAATCATTTCAGTTTTTTTAGGCTTAGTCATGAGTCATGACGGTGATGTTTTTTGATCTCACAAATTTGCACTGGAAAATGCGGTTTACATGATTTTTACTAACAAGCAATCAGAGTACAGGTATGTATTTCCCAAATGGCGAGCTCATCTCATCCAAAAAGATTCTTGCACGTTGAACATGCCTGATTAAAAGGCACGTACACTATTGATTAAGTTTGTGCTCATCTACATGAAATATTATAGCAATAGCCACGATGCATTTTAGAGGAACAATGAAAGTAGTAAAAAATGTTAGTGAACAACGAGCAAGTGAACTTCCCCTTTTGTCGTTATGCGAAAAATATTATGCGGCGAGGTAGGATCATGGTTTTTACCTGTCATTATCCTCTCAAAAACCAAATAGGTACATTTTTGTTTTAAAGCTATGAAATTTTTATAGCTGAGAGAAATATAAGAGAGATTTCTAACATTGCTTGTAATAACCTCGGGTGCGCTGAAGTTTGCTGATTGAGATTGGGACAAAGCAAAATATTTTCATAACCTTGCTTTTACTTTACTATTTCTCACACCGAATTTGCGTCAATCGTGAACAGAAAAATTTGAAAAGCTTTATTGTTGTTATGTATGTTTTTTGTTAAATTTTTTAAGAAGCTTTTACAAAATAATTTTAATAAAAATATCATCTGAATGTAAAAACTATATGAATTCCTTTCAATTTATTTGAAAGGTATGAAACTTGAAAAAGTTGAAAAAGGTAAATGCTATTATGAAAAGTAGACCTTTCGCCCTGCAACCCCACTGCGTAATGTTACCTCACAAAACTAATCTATCTTGCACATGGCACCCAACCATAGGTAAGCCTTAAGTGAACTTGTTTTTGGCAAGCATACTTTTTAAGGGGCAAAAAAATCATCTATATTTCATATGGAAATGGGACATTTGACAAGATACCGGAAGGAAGGAAGAGTGCCAGAAGAGAGGGAAAGGTTTTGCTTATAATGGTTGAGAGAGAAGGAAGCAATAGTCAAAAGGAAAAATTGGGATGACTAGTTAGCGCGCACGGCTTCTGTCATGATTAGAGGTAACGCATTTCGGAACGAATACATAGAAGCGATCGCTATCGCTACCATCACAAAAAAATTGTGTAACATGCTAACAACTCTTCAGCAATTCTCTTGAAAGTGATATTTATCAAAAGGAAACTGCCAAGTTTATCAATCGTATTAAAGGTTTGAGGATTGTGAAATTAGGATGGAATTTTTTCGAGCTTTTATGTCTGTATAACTATTAGCTTTAAATCATCTTAAAAGGATCCGTTTGTGTAATCAATAATCACACAGAATTCGCTTCAAACCCTTATTACCTATTACAATCCTGGAATTTAATTTTAAGAGAATTTTCGAAACTTTGCTATGCTTCCGTCATTGATTTTTATGCTAAAAGTTGTCAAAATATTTAACATCAGATAAGTGTCATGAGTTTCTGGTTGTTACTGAGTTGTCACCAAACCAATACAGTTCATCGACTAAGAACATTATGGCAGGGAACTGCGAAGAGCGGACACGATATCGTGCAAAATATTGAAGTAGCTTTGCTCATACAGTTTCGATCTCGTACGTACCTAATTGGTATCGTCATCAGACAACTTTGGGGACTACCCCGCTCGCATCACCTTGTTCCTTGTTTATAATTTGTAATTTGCAATAGAGTGCAATTTTCACAATCAATGATCCATATAAGGATATGAGAACCACAGAAAAGAATTTTTCTCATGGGTTATATAACTCAACATGGAAGTAAACTGTTGGTGTCCCTACGATAGTTATACAAGAGCCGAGAGAAAACCTGTTTTCCCAAATGCATTTTTTATAGATCTAAGAAATATTTTGATAAAAACGTTAAAAAATATCCCCTTATTAATATCATGCGATGCGGTTTGAAATGATTTAATGAAAAGTGTTTAAATTGACAGTGATAACTAGCAAAACACTTTAATTATTTGCAAAATTTATATGGTGATTGCATATATGATGGTAATTAGCCGTGAATAAATTAAAACTCAGTTTTTATGTGGCAAACGTTTATTAATATTTTCCATTTCCTTCTAGAGCTTTTACTTACAGTCCGGTTATTAATAAATCACTAGTAAACTTTATGATAGCATGAATTACGTTGCTGATATAGTAATTTACATTTCCCAACTAATTACATTTTCATTTTCTAAATAAAATGATAATTTCATGTGTGAATTTCTTTCTCTCTCAAAAAAAACTCTTCCAACACTTTTCTTATAAACCTTTCACTATTTCCTTCAACTTTTTATTACCTATTCCACATTATCCAGCAAACTGATGAAATATTTGTATTTAGGTCAACAGCATTTTTCTAACAATTAATTACGAGATTCTTTGCGTTCAGTGTACAGTACTTTGTGCAACTTGACTCAAGAGAGAAATTAAATTACAAATTAAAATTACACTGTAAAATGTACACTTTATTCTCCTATTCCTCTACACAGAGTTAAGATAAATAGAAGAGGTTTGTTTGTGGTTAATATTTAAATACTGAAAACGTGATATTGTTGCAGCTTCTTAAGTACTTTATTCCTTGCCAAAACCACTTTAGTCATCTTATACAATCCTTTTTTAATAATACAGAAATATGTTTTTGTTAATAGCACCTCCAGAGCAGTGCTTTTGCTTAGTTAAAATAATTATAAATAGTCGCGAAACAAAACTTATTAGGTAGAGAAGAATTTTTTAAAGTGACCAGCCACAATAGTAACAAATAAAGAGTGATTCTGTTCTCTAATCATACGCAAACGCCTTACCTGATGTTAATTTTCTTTATCAAAATATCATTGACATTAAGACTGATAATGATATCATTTAATAGGAGTGTAAATATTTAAATTGTATTTAAATAGCAGTGCTCTAAAAGTTACTTTATCTAATATTAAACTTGGCTTGAGAGATGACTTGTGACATATGGTTTAATAAAATCTTTTAACTTCACAACCAAACATTTTGTCACTTGTAAAACCAGCATTTAAATATACGATTTGTCAGTTGGGACTCTTCTCATCTAATCTGAATGAGAATAATATAATCTCCTTTAAGAAATAAATTCACTAAATATTTACACCTTTCTTGTACTGATTGACTACTGCGAAAAACGCTCAATTTTTACATTTAGAATAACACTGGCCACGGTTGAGAAAACCGCGTTGACTAAACATGATTGCATTTAAGTGTCAAGAAATAATCAGATCTGTAACAATCCAACATGATTTTATGCTGAGGAACAAAATTACAAAAGTATATTGCTTTTCTCATACACTATTAATTCTTTACAGAACAAAGGGACAAAGTAAATTCGCTCAAATCTTTACCTTTCAAAATATTTCTAGTCTAAAATCTAAAGAGTAAAATTAAAAATTCTATTTATTTGACTATATTTGGCTTTTGCGACTGTTTCAACCGCCTAGAAACTAATTGTTGATGAGTATGGCCACTAGTTGCAAGTTGCACATTAAAACTAAACACGATATTATTCACACACGGTTAAAAATAAATACTAATAAATTACTAGGTTTATACATATAGTGATTGACAACTGAGATCCTTGTTTTTAACTTGCAAAAATATCTGGTAGAAATTGATTCCTTTTATCATCCTACTTAAATCAAAAGGTATAAAGCGTATTTTTCATAATCCAACAAAATATCTCAATTACTCATAATTAAAAGTTACAAAAAAGTAGCTCAACTTGAGTATGACGGGTTTAAGCTATTGAAAACGGCTTACGATTAAGCAAGTAACTTTAGATAAATAATCTAAAAACTACTTTTTCTCTCTACTATTTACACTTTATACAATTATTTTTTAGTTTTTTAACAGTGCCAATAATTTAGTTCTAGAAATAATTATATAAAACATTGTGAAAATAATTGTGCTGGAAATCCTTAACAATTAATGTATCCCCGTTTGCTACCCAGCTATTTTACTACTTTTCCCTCTTTTTCTATTACGCGGATGGATTTTCTCGGAAAACATTCACATCATTTTATTCGCAGGTAAATTTGGAAAATTATTGACAATATTTAGTCACCGGAAGCATTTTTTTTACTAATATTCACCTCGTTTACAGCAGGAATCCATTACTCCGTTAATTAAATTCTGAAACTTATATTAAATAGGTGCGTGTACAATTTTTTAAACTCTATTCTAATAAAGCTATTTATAACTATCACTGTAGAGTTTCTCTAGTAAAAATGATGTTGCACAGCTACCGTCTTTCTCAAAAGCAGAAAGATATATTAATTGACTACTAAAATTAGAAAAGATTTCTTTCCTCTAAAATTGGGAGAGTTTTGAACAAGTGTCAATTTTTACAATTAGGATGGTGATGATATGAGGTACTTCCTACGTGTTTTTTAAGCCGTTTACTTGTTACCCGCACTTTGTTTCTCGCTTTCTCTTTTTTACGAAGGAACTGGGGTGAAAGTTCATCGATATTTGTGGAGAAAAGCTGTATCTCATAAACCAGACTCGTTTAATACGTTTCCCATGTGGAGAAAAGCAGTCGTGTGATTTTGAAAATCTAATTTTAATTATTTCATCGTCATATTTTTTTTCTCAATTTCATTTGGAATCCTTTTTAATCAGCAATTTTGTCAAAAAATGACTGACTCAGGTGCAGTGTTTATGCTTCCGTCTCTTTCAAACTGTCAAAATATTCCATAAGTTGGTCATAGTCCATATCGAGCTTGTGATTGCTGCTGTTACTATTCGTTCTATGCCTTGAGGATGCGGTGCTGGATGATGATCCAGGGCCCTGAGCATCACTGTTATGATTCCTGTTCACCTTATGATTCTGTCTTGCAGCGGCAGCCGCTGCTACAGCAATAGTTAAAGGCCGTTCCTCACAATCCTCGTCATCCTCACATTCTTCATCGATGTAGCACATCGGATTGCCTACGATATTCGCCGGCCGTTTCAGGTCTAGAGGAGGGTGATCTCTCTGCCTGCTCATCGGGGAGGACGAGCTAGATGAAGATGTAACCCCAGAGTTTCCCTTCTTTTGACTTGTTTCTGGGAATTCAATTATGGCAGGGGATGGAAGCATATCTATTCCATCCTTGGTATTTCTCTGATTATTACTACTTCCACCACCTTTAGCTGACTTGCTGTTTCTAAAGTTATTTATGTTATAACTATTGGGACTACTGGCTTGGATGGAGGAGCCGGGTGATGTGCCCCCTCTAATCTTCTTTGACCCTTGTCCATCATCCTGCCCCGCACTGATGTTTCTATGTGGAGGAATCGGTGGTCTGTAATCCGGAGCTTCGAGAACTCCTGGAGTTGTGTTCGTTGACGTCCCTGTCGAAGTAGCTGAAGGGGGAGATCCCGCTTTGCTACTACAACTGGATCCATTTCCAGCCGATTGTTGTTTCACGGAGAAAGTTGTAGTGTCAATTGGAGTAGTTGATGCCTTTGGAGGACGAGGTGGAGGTGTTGCAAGAAACGACGGGATATCTTGCGCCGCTCCCGGGCTCCTCCCAAACTGTCTAGAACTGCCAGGCTGTAGCAATCCATGTCCGGTTGCAGGTGAGCCATGGAGACTGCTTATCTGAGAGTGAGGTGATGTCAGTGAAAGTTGACTATTGGCAGTTTGCATCATCAGTTGTTGTTGCTGGTCGAAATTAGGATTGGCAATGATCCGCATCGGTGTGTTTGCCAGCTGCCTCCCTACATCATAGCTGGGCTTACCCCGACTATTTACAGTGTTCCTATTACTTTCCATTGATGGATGAAGGGCTAACGAGGCGCGACCTAGCCAGACCCAATCATGTGCATTTGTCGTACAACCAGGTGCAGGTGCTCCAAATCTTCCCAGCATTGGATTCTGCTCCATTTTCATTCCCAGTGCAAAATCATCAGGATGCCCCGTCTCCCTCTTTTTAACCCTTGAGGCGTAGACAAAGCAAGATGCGACAAAGACCAAAATTGCCACGCTAAACACGCCCAGTAGAACATACATCGCTATTTCCAGCGGTGTATTATGCGCTGCAAATGACCATCCCTTGTCTGGAAGAAACCCTACGCTTATCGGCCCTAGATGTTGGGATGGTAAGGAAGCCTTGCTACTATCATCTTTAAGGAGGATTCCTGCAATGTCGCTGTGACTATGATGGACACTGTTTCCAGAGCCGCCTCTAAAAACACTAGACATCGCGGAGAGATCTTTCTTCGAACTCCCATTCCGTTCTTTATTACCCCTTCCTGTTTTTCTGAAGGAATGTTTCGTACTTGCTGCCCCCAAGTTGCTGTCATTTTGAGTGAACTCTGAGCGACTCGTGCTTGTCGTGAAGTTCACTTCAACCTGGGCTACGGACATGGCAAGCGGAACGGAATTTTGTCTGTGGCATTGATCGCTCAGCTCGAGAGAGACTCTGGAGAGAAAGAGAAAAGCGAAGGGGAGAATCAACAACAAAGTTTAAAAGTCAACTTTCCACTCTCTCCCAAAAAGGAAAGACACACGAGTTTTCCGTTGAATGAAAGCACTTAATCTTACCTCATGATCGGACCGCTCCCTTCACTCACAGCTATTATCCGTGGATATTTCGAGTTTTGGATTGGCGGTAGCTCTACAACTGTTGGCTCAAGGCTGCCTACAGCAAGAACGTAGTTGTCTCTCTCAATCTCATCAAGTTTTACCCAAGAACCGTCCGAAAACCGTAGGTTGATATCTAGCAGTGCCTCCTATAATGTTTCACAAATGTCTTTTTACAACTCACTCATTCCATTACTTTCTCCTTGACAGCATTCCCACACACGTCACTTACTCTTCTTTACCAATCAATTGAATCATTTACCTGGTATTTCGCCGACAACTTTGAACTGATCGCTGTCTCCGCTACAAATTCATTATCAGAGTCCGTATCCGGAAAGAGAGAAAGCTGCACACCTGAGATCACTTGAACCTTCATTGTAACCAGCGACACTTTCTCCGTCACAACTCGAACTTCCCTTGTCCCCAATACACGGCCGGTTACTGGTGACACAACCTATTAAACATTTCCCATATATCATTTCAATTCGAAGCAAAAACCACACATTTCCAAGGTATTCCATTTTAAATCATATCAGATCAATTATAAAAGCCATTTTAGGAAATTGCATCAATTTCAAATTAAAATTGCAACAGCTCCACATTCCCTCCCGGAATCGTTACAAGCAATAACCATGCAGCTCATGTTTCCCCTCTAGTTTCTCTCCTGCATTGAAAATTATGTCGTATCAAGGCATTGCCAATAACATCCTCGTTATTACTGTGCAGATCCCCCCACAATCCAAAATTCATAGACCATTATAAAGATAGAGGAAAATAGAGAAAAAGAGGAGGACTTTCATACATTTTCAAAATGGATAGAATACCTTACATTTCGAACCGTTTGGTTTCCTTAGAATTTAAAGTGAATCGAAAAAAAAGCCGGAAAGGAAAAGAAAAGAATAGCGCTTGACTTACTTGAACTTCCGTCCTCCCCGAGCCAGTCCCCTGAACGGCAGGCAAGGAGCTCCCTTTGATCACAGCTACTTGTGTATCTGACACACGTAGATAGTCCGATATCAAATCCGTTACTTTAAGGTAAGTCTTCCTCGAGATAAAGTAAGACGTTCTTCCCGAGTCATGATCTTGTGCCAAGAAGCGAGCGTACACCTAAACCAAAAAGAGCATCAATCAAAATAACGTCAGTTTAACTTTCTCCAAAACAAATCCCAACACACCAACAAATTTTTAACCAGGAAGAGCAAAGGCCCTCTCTTCTTATAACTACTACTCAATTTTTTCTCTGCTGAAAAATTTCTCGGGGAAAATGAAAGTAAAATAAATAACTCATGAAGTGATCTTTTTATGCTTGCGCTCGGTCTAGTTGAGAAAAAACACGGAATGAATATTATTATACTTTTCCAAACTCATCTCTATTTCTGTTCAAAATGATAGACATAACATATGCCTTCTTAGCTTTCTCTCGCTTTCTATATAACTCCGTCATTCATTTTCAATACATGCTCATTTCACTCCCACAAGTAGGGAAACAAGCGCTTTCTCCAAACAATATTGAATCGTGTGGATGGATAGATATGAGCCTTGCAGAAACAAAACTGATATGAAGGAGAGAAAGCTAGGAAACATTTCCCAAATTCAAACATAATTCTTCCTCTATGTCTCCATTCAGAAGGCTCTAACTACTCCACATTCATTTCAGAGTTGGGAGGGATTCACAGAATGAATCCACTTTGGCGCTTTCTCTTTTTTTTTCTCTCTCTCTCTTTCTCTTTCCATACATTTCCAATCATTTCCTCTTCTTGTCACGTACCAGTTCCACTGGAGATTTTCAACTCTAAGACGGCTTGAAATTGTACAGGGACCATATTTAATGTAGTGTACAGGCACGTCTCCCTCCATTTCAGGGCTGATCTCTGTCTCTGCGTGCGAAAGAGAGAGAGAGAGAGAGAGAAAGAAAGAGCGTTGGCATGCCACCACTAGTACAATCATGATTACAACTCCAAAACTACCTCCTCATATTTATTCATTCTTAGAAAAAGGGCAACAACAAAACGAGTCTACACCTTCACATCATAATATCCAAGCAATGCTCTTCTCCCACTCGTGGATTTTATCGATATACCTTTTCTCTTTCAACACAATTTTAAATTTCTTTGTCTCTCCATAGAAATTAATTCGTAGAATCCCACATAAACCAAACTCGGATACTTATATACTTAGCTTAGCTAACTGATACGGTCTTCAACTGACAAAGCATTCTATCAAATTTTAATTTTACCCAATTTCAAACGAGTCATACAAATCAAGCCTACTTTTCGATATAAGCTTACATCTTACTGCTTAACTTTCTCCTTGAATTTCTCGTAACAAGCACTACATGTTTTATGCTAAGTCATGTATTCAGGGAAAAAATCTCGATATTTTTCTCTCCAACGAATCACATAAATCATTGAAGAAGAAAGGAGTCCAGAGAGAAGCTATTTCCAGATGGGTGAAAAGTGCTGTGGTTAAAAACCACCTCGGGTACTACACTATACTGAATGTGATGAAATGTGTTTTTCCAGTGGAACACACCCTAAAACCCTTTCCAACAGCATATGTTCGTCTAATCTGAGGAAGCGGCGCGTATACCGAGTTAACAACTTTAACCAAATTATTTGTGGAAATGAAGAATGAAATAAAATGAGCTTGTTAGGGAAAAGCGATGGAAATTTTGGATTTTTCAAGTAACAACAAAAATGTTGTAAATTTGTAAACTCTTTCAAAAACTCACTGCCTAAATAACAGCTCACAATAACCATTATAAAATAACTGACGTCATTTGAGCCTAGACACGTACACGAATACATCTCCAACTTAAAAAACGGGGATGAACGTGAGAAGGGAAATAAAAACATTAAAACTTTCTATTTCCTATCACTCCATTCTCACAGAGAAGAGATTGCTATTGCAAATGTAAAACCATTACGATCTCTTCCTTTCGAAAAGAGAACGTATAATGAGCGCAATAAAAAGTCGAATTAAATGACAAGGGTATACGAAAGCAAATTCTATTTTTACATTCAACCCCACAACAGCCTTTCATTTCCCTTCAAAGAGTGTTCGACATATCTCACTCTTGATAAATTACCAATTTATGTCGTTCCCATTAAATCCCATTCCATTATTATTAGGAAATGAACTAGCTAACGAGAGATTTCACTCATAAAACAAGCCAAAATAATTACAAGCCGTATCCTTACATCAATCCGACTATGTTGATATCTCGGTCGACAATGGAACTTATCCTCCATCTCCGTATCGTCTAGATCGCTCTCTTCCAAATGGTCAATCAAGTGGTCATCATCATCTCCTTCTTCATCTCTATTTTTCCACGCTTCATCAACAATTTTCCCCCCGTCGGAAGCGGTAGGTGCGGTGTAACTGGTCATTGTATTCGTGGCTGGTGTGCCCCTAGTTGACTGCTGTTGTCCTTGGTCCTTTGATGATGCTTGATCGTTTTGAGCATCTATCACTTTGCTATAGGCGGACACGTCACGTTTACCCTGAGACCTGTCAACGAGACCAAAACCACTTTATTTATTGGTCTTGATGCGAAAAATGCTAGAAAAAAAGTTGCACACTGTATGACTTTCACTCTTATCTCTGATTTCAACCTACGACTTAATAAAATTGAGAGTTTGGTTGGAAAATGAAAGCAGTTTATATTCTGTCACAAAGTTTACTTCATCCATAATGTATTGGGTGGGCTGCTGCTTCTCTGCCGCAGATGAGATGCCAATCTAGACATACTTATTTACCATCACTATATACTCAATTCATATCGAATTCGCTTTCTCAACAATTTTATATATCTACTGCTTCTAAACCTATTTTCACATCTATTGGCAACCATCTATATCATTATTTCCACTTTTCACTTATTTATGATAGTTTATAGGAGGGCGGGAGCTATACACAGGCCTTGCTCAAAGGGACACTTATTTATTGACATAAAAAGGCAGTTTGACTGTACATGTTTTTATCATCGAAATTTTTTTGGGTGAGAGCCACCATAAAAATTCCTTTCTCAATAACATTTCTATTATTAAGACATTTTAAATTCTAATGAATATATTGTCGTTCGAGAAGGTGTGAAAGAATAAAAATAATCTTGTAATTATTACTTAACACGCCCAACAAAAAGTAGTTCAGATAACCCTATTAGAAATCAGGACTTTGTTAAATCTGCCAACTTTTTTTCTTTTCCCATTGCAAAATAATTGAGAAAAGTTATTTGCAGAAAATGAAATAAAGTGTATCTTACTCTCTGAGCCCATTACAGATGAAGAAAAGACAAGTAAAAACACACAGTCCAGTGGGGTTTCTCGTCAACTCATGCGAAAAGAAAAATAAAGGTTGACGTAAACCCCTTTTCAGAAAAAACAGACAAAGTACACAAGCATCTGTGGAATAATAGAATCCACTCTGCTCCTCTTGACTGATTCGGAGAAAAGAGAAAGTTGCTTCTTTTCTAAGAGCATTAACTGTAGTGTACCATCAAAGTACTAAAAGTAATTGGCAAGAGGACTCTATAATTAGCCGCTTTTCTATAGATTTTACACGGAAAATATTTTTATAGTGTATTCGTAGAAATCTGATTGTTTACTTATAAATAAAAATTAGAAAAACAATTCAGCTACCTTCAGAACACTCTCATCCAACGAACGGCACGAAGCCTGTAGGGTAACATCGGCCACCTGACCCGCTCTACTTACAATGAAGATCTTCATTGGTCTTGACACTTGCTTTCCATTTAGCACTGCGACATTTACAACTTCCCAGCTCTGGAAATTAAATTCGCTTTTGTGATTTCACTACACTTTTATTTATATCAAAATTGACATCATCACAGGTGAGTTCACTCAATTGGCCTGTCATAAACTTGAAATTTCATCATACCTTAGCAATGGGTAGGACAGCTTGAATATCGTCCTTTTGTATTTCCAACCTAGTTGTAAGTTTATGTCTCTCATCCCCAAAGTTTGAGAACGGATCCTTCTTCATCCAACTAGGGTCAGCAGATGGTTGTATGACGTATCGAAGAATCCAAACAACCCTTCCTCTATCCAAATCATCTCCTGCTTCCTCAGACGCTTCTAAAATCCAGTTGAAAACTTCTTCCGTATCGATACTGCAAAATCGATCAATAAAGCAATCGTTATACTTGTATTTTCGAGGGGATAACTGCCAGCTTATACAGACTTTTGAATAAACTCATTAAAAACGATTTTGCTAAAAAAATCGCTCTGCGTATCTTCATCCAGGAATGGTATTTAAATCAAAAACATTTATCCTTTCATAAGTAGACTTTTTACTCTAAACATTTTTTCCATGACCCCATTTATTCCATATAATGACTGCTCGCATTTTTTTCCTGCTATGCCAATAATTCTTCATAAATGCTTTTACAAAAAGATCATCTTTTGCTTAAAATCCACAACAAAGTTTTTAACTAACTCTACCAGAGCAAACAGGAAAAGAGAAACCTGAAACAACCTCACGGCTCACCTCATTTCACATTTCACTTGTAAAGTAAACAAGCAAAAAAGGAAAAAATTCTCCGAATCTCTCTTTCAAAATCCCATAAAGGCTAGCAAAACATGCATATTCTATTGCATTTAATTTAGTCCGAGTTGCAACATAAAAGTAGCGAACCCGCAGCATATGAACTTCCTTTCATTAGGGCATGAAACTCGAGCCGTGTTTTCCCTCCTGGCATTTCTCTCTCTATCGCAACTCTCTAGTTGTGTGCCCCTAATTAATCCTTAATATGAATTAAAAATAGATGTTCCATCCGAACTGCAATAGCCAACGGGGACGACGGAGGGAGAAAGTGATGTAACTTATTTATCTATTCATATTATGTCCCAATTAAAAGCGAACCTTACTCTCGCACTAATGAACAGTAGACCTATATGGAAATAAGGTTGATGTCATCACTTGCTACCGATTGAGTAAGACTTTGCCCTCTACTAATGATAAGCATTTATTTTTCTCTTACGCTACACTACCCACACCCATCCTTTCCTCTTTCCAAACCTGCTCGAGATAGATAAAGGGAGAAATTATTCCTACAAAATGTAATTTATTACGGAATGCAAATTTATAGAAGCCGTATATTTATGGGTTAATGGAGCACGGAGACTTTCTCCACCAAGTAGCCTGTAAGATATATCGGGTCTTGTAAAACATCACATTCTCTTTAGTTGAGACAAAAGCCAGCAAGTAAACCCCTAATTTTTCCTATATGGCCTGGTACATATCTTCTCCTTTCCTTTTTAAACATTTTATTCCATAGTTAAATATAAGAGAGGTGCTGTCTCCATTTTTAGAATAGTAACGCTCACTTTTTCCGTTAAGGACTTACAAGAGAGAAAATGATGACGGAATATTTTTCCTTTTCCTTTTCACTCCTTTTGGTAGGAAATGTTATTATGTAAATTGGATAGAAGAGAAAGGAGACGATGAACTATGGAATAAGCGCTTTGTCTTTTACCCTAGCTTGTTCAGTGAAATGAGTGCTTATGCAAGCAAACACCCAGCTACTACTAATCCTTCTTTTTTCCTTGAGATATATATCCAAAAACTGAGAGGCGAAAAATTCTCTTTTAATAGTAGAGAAAGTCACAGCTTCAAGGCATTCCTGTGATACACGATAGAAAAACGTTCTCATCATGATAATGCTGTTACCTTTTCGGGTCCTGGAAACGAGGATCGAATTTCCGCACCGCCGTGATAGTAGCATGGGTCCGTCGTGGATTAAAGTCTGTCGTGATATTCCACATTTTGTCAGTGTTCGGCTCGATTCCAATTATACGCAAGCCACTCTTTACTCTCGCTCTGCAAAATGAATAAGAAAAAAATTATTACAAGGTTTGTACAAAGAGAGAAAGCTGTTATTCGGACATTTTCATTATAAGTATCAGAGAAATGTATTTTACGCATATAATATGAAAGAGGCAAGTGCAAACTGTTTGCTAAAGGTATCCTCAAATTTATGGTGAATTTCGCTCAAAGCAAGTTCTTTGGTAAACCTACATATTTTTTGGTAAAAGCACTAAAAGGGATGGACATTCAAAGATAACATTTCCCAAAAAGTATTTCCACTTGTATCGTTGATGATAACGTTTAGAGGAAAGTAGATGCCATGCAACAATGATTTTGTACAAATCTGTAGAAAACATTGTCGGAATATGGCAAAAAATTACAATGAGTTTTCTCCCTTAGAGGAAAGCATTTCATGGGTGATAAAATAGCGGGGAATCTAATATAAATTATTTCAATTTCATCTTCTACCTCATAAAACATTTATATATATTCTTATTATTAGCATGTCAATATCTAGGGAAGGAATGCTATCCAAATCATCCCACAGATTACAGCCTTATTTCAATTATTTTTTAATAATTGCGTCTCATCTTTCCAATCTTTATCTCCATATCGTTCTCCCAAATTCTAAAAACCTAATGGATTTTTGTGTCATCTCGACTTTCTCAGATTAATCTCTTTCGTTTCAACATGATTACGTTTTTGGGTAAATTGTTGCCCGAGCTCGTTTTTTTGGAATATTTTCGTGCCAAAAATGTTGCCACTTGTTCCCATGTGCAAATGAACCACTTAAGAGCTCTCTTCTCTATATAAGCACTCTTATAAGATGAAATGGAAAGCTTTTTTTCCCACCACTTTATCTATGCAAATACGGCCGGGATTGGATTCCACTCATTGCAATTTCCTACAGCAGTTCTGGAAAGATTCCAATTTTTTAGATGAGAAAACCGCATTTTCGCAGTCTCGATACCAATTATTATCTTTTTCCTATTATTTTATCAACTTTTTCCCCTTTACACAATTTATGAAAGTAACAACCTTACTTACCAAATAAACGCAACTCAAGTGGAGAATCATCATCATCCCAATCATTGACCGTCTTAGGTCACCGTGCTGATATTTTAATTAATCGCCAGCGGCTATACGCTAAACATTTTTACCTCCTCCCAAAATTAATCATATCTAATCGAAAAACTGCTCGTTTAGCAAAGTAATTCATTTCCAAAAGAATTTCTACTTATCCTTCATTCACTTCTGATTTCCATTAGAAGCCGTGGAGCATCTTTCTACCCAAATTATTAAGTCATATCTTCTTGAACCAAACGACCTCCACGATATAATTAGAGAAGGATGATAAAACTCTAGTAATAAAACGTTTCTCTCTTTTAATTATAATTCCACAAAATTATATTCCGTATGATTAATAATCCTCAAGCTAGGGAAAAAGTTTTTTATGTTTGCCCTCAACTTTCTCCCTGCTTGAGCCAGACGAAATGACTTTCTCTTCGCACGACACTGTTGACAATAGTGCAGAGCTTTTTATAATATGATGACTACCACGAAGGGGAAAGTAATCATAGTTAATTGCTACGGTTATGCTCTTAACGTTGCTCACTGCACAAAAGCATAAAAGCCATCATATAAGGTAAGTAAAATATCCATAAGGTGTAGGCAAAAACTCCTTTTCCTTCTTCTCTTCAATCAGTTATTGAAGACATGAAAGGAGATTTGAGGAAATTACACTTTTCCTCTTCCTACCCATCACCATTATCATTTCTTGTGTAGTTAACCGCTTTCACATATAGTAGAAGAAGCGGGAAAAGAGAAAAACTCAAACGAGATCAGATTATAACATCGTTCTCTCAAAACGCTCCGAAGAACCGACTATATACACATATATTCTAGCAACTTTCCAAATTTAGTTGGAAGAAAAATTGTAAGTAATAATAGCGGCTGGAATGGGCACAGCAGACATGTAAAGCCATCGTTAGACTACCACAAGGAGCATCTTTTATCCCGTTTCACTCATTGATGAAGCCTAATGTTATTAAGAAAATTAAACAATGTGATTCAGAGAAAGGCGAAATGAGAAGAGAAGGAAAACCACATTCACTTGACTTCTGATAGCATTAGAGTAAATGCAAATTTCTCGGAGTGGAGCACTTTGTAGAGAAAGTCATAAGAAAAGTAGCCATAAAGACAGATTCTATGGGTTGGGCCTGTTCGCTTTCCCATTTCAAGAGCTTTCCCTATCCAATCCCTTTCTTTACTTAACGAGTCGTGTGGAACACCTCGGAAAGAAAGGTATACATGCTGCTTATTTAATTTATATAAAAAAACTGTTGAGTGTCGATTCAGGTTTCGCATCAACAATACAGTAGCCGGGTTAATGTAGTTACCTTTACACAATTTCAATATCAATTTAAAATTGATTGTCAAAAGTCATCAAAAAATTACCACTACATCATAGCCTTTTTAATCGCTACTTTACTTCATCAAGTCGTTACTTTCATTCGATCGCTTTTCACTTTCATACCAAATTGCTTTGAATACTTGGAGGGAAAATGTATTAAGAAATTCATCCACTTTCTCCGTGATTTTACCCCTTTTAACAATCCCTTTTTATTCCTACTTTTCTCTACTTTATTACAAAGCACTTTGATAACGGAGAGTAGTAAAAGTAATACTTTCTCTTAGGATATACCTTCCCTAACTTTCTTTAGTTGCTCATGTTTGTGTTTGGACTATGTCGTCTTTCATGATATCGATCTTTGGCATATTGCGTGTTTCCTTTTCTAATCTTCTCTACAAAAGATACATATCAGAGAGAATAGCTTAGCGAGGACACGTAACATCCATAAAAAGTATTGCACATTCTTATAAAATCTCCCTTAACAATATAGACGATAGCAAATCACCGAGTGAGAGAGAAAAAACTTTGTATTAGTTTAGCATTTCTATATCTGGATTTTTAGGAAGACAAATCCTATACCCAAGCAACTTATACACGTGTGCCTTCCTTTCTCGTTGTTGTCACCAACTTGTGAATCAGAGACGCTCTCTCCAAAACCAAACACATGCCATTACATGAAATGCCCATGTTTTATGCATTCCCCTAAAAGAAACTAGTAAAAGCGTTTTCGCCAACAAGAGATGCATCCGACCAACACAAATATGAGGAGAAAAAAAACTACTCCGCTTTTATCACAAATAGGGTAAAAAATATTAGGAACAAAACTAGGAAATGATCTATCCCTGAAGCAAATCCAACTCATGTATCTGATATACTATATGACTTTCACCCGAGTACACTCACAGCATTACAAATCGAGAAATATGTGGTGCATCTGTGCATGTGAAAATGAGATGATGGGATAAATAATATGGATTTGTTTACGAAGCTTTTCTCAACACGAGGTACGGACTCTTGTACTTCTGTACTTATATCATTCCTTATTTTGGCAGAGCTTTCAACATTTATTTTTAGGGATTCGACCTTTTCTCCAAGGTAATAATAATATTTGGGGGCTGTGCTGTGTGCAACCTATACTTTCTTTTTTTCTAGATGAGACATATTTATACTATCCTTTTCTAGACTAGGTAACTCTAGAAGAAGAGCACAGTTTCCACTCTGGATTTAGTTTCTCGTTTCCTACACTTTCCCACATTTCTCCTTACAAGGACGTGCTAACTCACATATCCAATCCAATAAGTTAAAATATGATCCGCTCTTCTTCTTAAACTGCATTCAAAAATCTAAAGATATTTTAACCTTTTCAAAACCCGAGCAAACAAAACGATATATAGAGATAAGTTGTTAAAAAGTATCATAAAAGGAGTATCAACAAAACGACTTTCTCTCACTTATCATATATATAAAACCTATTTGTGTTTATAAACCACCAGGGTTTTCAACTAGGTCCAAGAGAGAATCACTGAAATATACTTATCATCATCAGTCCCACTCCCCAGAAACCTTTTATTCTTCCCTTTATCCTTTTTGTCATGCAAGTACTTCCACCATTGTTTCATCATGAGTTAGAAAGAGAGAAAAGAACACACAATGGTAATAGTAGGATTACCTGTAACCTCGCAACATTCTTTGAGCAGCAAAAGCTTAATATAAAAATATAAATACTAGGGTTTACTTAGGAAATAAGTCGGATATATCTACTCTTCCTAGTCTTCCTTGTCACTTGTTCACTCACTCGAGAGAGCAAATAGTACAGTATAATTTACACTACTCCAATTCCGTCAGAGATCATACATGTAGCCATCCTCACAAAGAATATTGTCCTTTCCAAGTTACCACAATATCTTATTTCTCGGGAGAAACCACTTTCTACCAAAACTACCTATCAGTATACATACCTAACGATAATGATAAGTAATACATAAGTATTATTTCTCTCTAGTTCCCAACAAAAAGTGCCATTTCAACAGCATTTCATAGAGAGCTTTCACCATTTTACTTGCTACATGCACGAGCTTAAGAATTCGAAAGGGAATGTAACACTTTTTCGGAGGAAAAAAGTGGGGAAAACGTGCAGAAACACATTAAGTTTATGGTCCCTATGACAATGCGCCATTCATAAATGTACTTGAAATATGTGGAGAGTTGGAAATATCCTTATGGCTACACATGCAATGTGGAGAAAGAGCTTTGTTGTAATCATGATATAAGAAACCACTACCTAGGGACCACGCAGCCTACCTTATATTTCACATTATGGTGATTATCTGTCTGGACACAGTCTTTTCCGGGAATACTATGCTCAAACACAAATCAGTTTATGACTAGTCTTTTTTTCACACAGTGCAACGGTATGCTTCACACCGTTAACTTTAGAAATATCCATTTTTCTCTTAGGATAAAAAAAAAGTATGCAACAATAGATTACATACCTTGTAAGAGATAAGCTTACTTCCTAAGGATAATGCAAATTGCACCGTCAAATAATGTAATTTACACTTGGCATACAATTATTCCCGGGAACAGCATGTGAGAAATGGTTATTTTCCCTTGTAAATTTCCCTACCTTAATACTCCCCCGGAAAAAAGGAAAATTAAAAGGAGAGGCTTGCTCTCCTCCTCATAGAATTAAAATTCACTTTGCAAAATTCTCCTCAAAACCCCACAGATGAAAAACATCAACAAGGGTTTAAGGAAAAGATTAAAGCTTAATACTTTCTCTTAAGATTCACCCAAGATGGGTTTTGTTTGACGTCACCAAAATTAATAGATTTTTTCCCTTGGTTCGCCCAGTGAAAAATCGACATGGAAACTAAAGTCGGCACAACAAAGAAGTTCATTTCCTATTTTCCCGTTTGGATAGAGCGAAAACTTTTTTCCCTAAAAGAGAAACAGATAGCATCATATTATCATCTGGTACATTGTGCTCGCGTGGGACACGTAACTTATCCCAAGTCCCTGATGCCACTTCCCAGCGTTACGCTTTTCAAAAGAACGAGTGGAAAAAAGGAAACGAGCCTTGATTCTATGTGCAAAAGACGTTTACCATTATTAATATTCTGATCAAGTCATTTCTTGGCATTTTTCTACCTCATCTTCTTCTCCCTTTCTCCACTGAAACACTACAATACTCATACTCACAATATGTGTGGGGAAAGCACGTGCACGTTGTTATTTTTTTCTCTTACTTATATGCCTTCAAGTTTAAAAAAAATCACACTATCTCCACCGCACATACCACACCTTCTCATCACTATAAGAGAAGAAATAACGAGCGGATGATATTCCAGAGTAATCCCAATCCAATCTAACAAAGTACAATAGTTAAGTCAGGACGAGGATGCGCGCCATCATCCCATTTTTTCACACATATTTCCAGAAAAAAGTTGCCTTTACATAGCATATAAGCAATTTTATATATCCAACTGCACTTCTTCCTATGGCAATTCCAGGCGAATTTTTTGGTCAATATGACTTTCACTTTTTCATGTTCCCACTCACTTTCTCTTAAATGGCTTGAATGGAATGGGAAGAGAGGACGATCACCGGGAAAAGGTGAGAGTATGCATAAACCCGAAAAATGTTTCATATCATATAATACGCTGAAGTAAAAACGTTCAAGTCATCATCTCAACTTCCTCTCTAATACTTTTTCTTCCTCTTAAAAAAAAGCCGCTCAGCGTCGCCTCTCTTTTTAAAATCCCAAACTTTTATACCAGTGTTGAGATGGCCAAGTGGTCTGGTGTGGAGAAAAAGTATCCAAAAATGTTTTTAAAAGTCGTATAAAACTCTACGTACTAAAAACACAACTTTTCTCAATTTCCCAAAGAAAAAAAATGGATGAGAGAGAGCAAGAGTCTGCTCCTGTTATTTTCAACTTTAGCAATGTCTACACTTTCTGCCTAAGACAGAAGCAAACAAGATATGCCAATAGGGGAAAAGTTTATTTTAAAATATCATAAAACACGTATACATTTTTCCAGAGAGCTAAAGCAAGTAACATTCCTTCCTGGTATGATTTTCCAAGTATAAAATACTAGCAAAATGTTATAAATAAACAAGTCATGTGTTCCGTTGTTGATGAAATGCTTTAGTCCATCTTGAAGCTTTTAGTTATGAAGCCCTCTAGAAACCCATGTGGAGCATAATTCGATGATGTCTAGTTAAAAAATAAAATATTTTTTCTAACATTTCTCCTATTCCTTCTCATAACTATATAATTTCAAAAAGTATCAATTGAACAAGGCAAGTTTTTTATAAAAAATCCCCAAAATATCACATTTTACCTTCGAACATTGAACAGTGACGAACTAAACACGCCATAAAATGCTATACATTCTTGAAAGATTCCCAAAATATTTTGTGATACAGCATTACTCTCACATTTTCCATCTTCTACATTATCTTCCAGCTCCTGCGAGAAAGCCTTATACAAAGGGTGGAATTAAGGAGATGACCGTTCATCATCTCCCAAGAACGAGCTAAATCCGTTGTTCTCTTTTTCCAGTCTGGACTGGAGAAAAGAGAGAATACAACGAGAACTACCATTATCCTCAAATATAACAAACGACTCAGCTCTTATCTCTCCACCAGCCAACCACCATTTAGTAAAAGTAGTCGACAGTCGACAACTACCATACCAAAAAAAGATGAACTACAGGGTAGCAACATCACTTAACAGATAAAGAAGATAGTGGATCTCTCATACCCATGTCATTTCATGCAAAAGGTAGACGAACAAAAATGTATTATGTTTGCCATTTCATCCTATTTTAAACTCAATTCTATCATCTTGATAATCACAAAATATATTATTATCAGGAGAAACAAGCTCGTTTAGAACTTTTCATATGAATTATTAATGACTTATAGTTTTTCATAACTTTAATTCCAAACTGATTGGCATCGGTTCACGTTAAGAAATTAATAATCGAGTTATTCACCCCAATTTAAAAAATAATTACCAATCCGTATTCCTTCTGAGGAAGAGCATTCCTTAACATTTACTTGCAGACATTTTAATTAAAAAACAAACAGCTTCATTCCGAAAGTTGACTGAACTCTGCAAAATTATGACAGTTTGTCATCTGATGATACCGTCATTTTTAAAGTCCTCGTAAAAAGTTGACTACAATTTTACTTGCCATTCCTTCCAGTATTGCCCCGTTTTGTTATGTCACCATCATCATTCCTTCATGGAAAATAAATCTGCACAAATCTGCATGCATATAAAGCTGCATTTCCTGCTAGCACTCATGTACCCAACTCTACTATATTGCTCCATACAAACATCACTTTATTTTATCATTTCCTCCCTTCCATCTCTCTCCAGCTTATCAAGCATTATATTTAAATGGCTTTTGAAAAAGATCAGATTACTCGCACAAGGAGCTATGGCAAAAGTGAAGTGATGAGAGCTGTCTTCAAGACAATAAAAGAGTAGATGAGTCTACCGTTATACAATCCATTCAAAAAGATCCTTGTCTCCCGTCACTTGCATTATTGCAGAATGGAGAATGAGTAAACGTGTGGAAAAATGTAATATCGTTTTGCTCAACTTTTTCCTCACTCTTATCATAACAGGGTATCTTGCTTCCCTACAATATTGTATGAATTAGTCAGAGACCCGTCAAAACTTAATCCATTCCAAGTTAGAGATGACTAAAGATATTAAAATTGAATTGTAATTACACTAAGCCCGGATAAGAGTCGTCTCTCAAGAGAGTTCAAATTATTCAATCCTAAATAAAAGCGGAGATTAGCACGTTCACTCCACTTATCAGTTTCTTTTGGTAGGGTAAACTGGTCTAAAATGCGGGAGCTCTCCGCTTAACAATTTTTTGACCAGTGATTAACCTTTTGGGTAAATAAAGAGTGACAGAAAGGCAAAATAGTTTGTGAGCCTTTTAAATTTTAGTAATCCTTTTGTGCTACGTCATTTGCAAGCAATTTTAAAAGTATATTGCCCGTTTGAAATTCCTAATTTAAAATATAAAATTCAAGCGAGTAATGATCTGCAGATTTAATCTGGTGGCTTAAAAAAGTTCAGCTAATACCAGATTTATAGAAGTGAATTTGGGAATAATTGGCAAGGGAGGACTGCAGTTTTTTTTTGGTTAATTTGAAACAAGCGCGAGGTCAGAAAGTGAGTAATTTTCAAGTAAATTTTGGGGGATTTCAGCTAAAAGCAGATGGTCATGTTGCTATTTGTGTTGTCCTGTAAAATCTGTTTGGGCTTCATGTACATTGCAATTTGGCATGAAATGCTTTTTCCTTCTTGCAAAAATTCATAAATCCGGCAGCTCATCATCATCAACGATTGGAATAGTACATGAGCTCCATGAAAAAATGCATTGATACGCGTAAGAAAACCCTCTTTTTTATGCATCGCATAAGCGTCCTTGACGTTACTGCATAATTCATGCTGAAATATCACAAATACGGAGGTCACGGACTAATAAAAATTAGGACGGAATGGGTTGACTAAGCAGCTCCATTTGCAGTTTGCATTTGGAATTTGTCGTTTTTCACAAATGAAATATCAGTTTACAAGTTAAGCGACCCACATTTTACGAATTCGTGTTTTACCTCTTCCCAGCTATCATTTTCCACCAAATTATTATATATGTCTAGATATATAACTCAAGGAACACGCCAAAATAGTCGTATTAGTTTTCCTTTCAACAGGAAGTGCTTATCATGTAGATCACGTTACTTATTGATGATGAGGGGCAAGATGGCTAGATTCCACGAAGACCTCTATGAGTTTCAAAGAGAAAGAGCATATTTTTATGAGAGTGAGTGTACCACGTACAAAAGTTCCAACACGAGTCTCACCTCACCCATTTCTTTTGTGCTGCACAGTTCACAGTTCACATCCATCAATGAGTTGCTCACCCCACGATGAACAAAGCACTTGTCCCAAATTACACATTTTACCACTTTGATGAAATATTAAAGCATATAAAATGGTAAGTGGGATGCTCATTTCCATTTTTGCCCTCATTTATTTATTTCAAGTTGCTCCTTTGAATAATTAAATTGGTGATGAGACCACTTGAGGGCTTCTCGAAACACTTCACACTAACAGCCAATTAGAAACTTCTAAGAGACAATTGTCCCATTACGTTTTAACAGTTCAGCGTTTCCCCTTTTAGCAGGAAAAAATTATTTACAGCGATTTGGACTTTGAAAGAATTTCCTAAACTAATTCATTCCATATACGTCTTGCGTAATGCCTTAGGATTTTGGAAATTAGTGAGAGAAAAGTGTAACAAATTGAATGTCTTTAATCTTTCATCAAGAAAAAGGTGAGGTGTAAGGTTGTAAAGATTCGTGAGAAAATTAGAGAAATCGCACAACTTTTTTCTCTCTGACAGACGAACAGATTCATTCATCCTTTCTGACACTAATTGATATTGGGGATGGATGGAGGCTCTGGAAAAAACAAGGATTACCTTGAGATTATAAGCTATTTATTAATATTTTGTTCGACATTAGTTCCGGGATTGATGCAATGCAGTGATGCTAGAGCTACCTCATTAATTATTAACTGACATGAGATATCCGAAATATATGGATAGTGTCAGAAAAAAATAATTCTTGTAGAGTTATAAATAGCACGGATGTTCAGGTTAAAAAGTGTGATTCTTCTCCAAATCAAATTGTACGAGCGATCGTGATTAAATATGTTTATAGATTTAACTTGCATTAGTATAAAGATATTGAATAAAATGGTTACGTTATATATAGAAGATGAAAGAAGCTATAAAAACCCAAATTTTATTTTTAAAAATTTCCTTTTCACTCCTCAATTTAGTAAATGCTTAATAAATTCTAATTGAAAATGAAATATGAGAGCTTTAAATATTCAATTTCAAAATGGCACTTGTAACATTTCACTATTTCCATGTCTTTCAGCAGATAGTTTATTATCCGCAGAGAAAAGCTTTTTTGGTAGAAATTTTAGCAGAGATTAAGTTACCAGTAAGATATTCATTACGACCAGACTTGTGTAACATGATAGGCACTTGAGAAAAAAGGAAACAAGCACACTTCAAAAAATGCTCAAGACATGACATACTACTCTACTTACTGTTCAAAAAGATAAACTGCTTGTGTGCATCTTCGAGAAATATTTTAGGAAAATATTACGAAAAAAATCTGCTAAAAAGTTTCACTTTAAAAGTTATACCAAGTAGAACTGTAAAATGAGATATATTTTCATAAAATTTCAATTTCAATCCTGCTAATGGCACGGGTGAATGTAACCTGAGTCTTTCAGAATTAAATTGAAACTCTCATTGAGAAAAGCGCTTAAAACCTGTCAGGGCTCTTGGAAGGAAAACAAAATTTATTACTTAATTTTTGTCTCTACTTAAAAAGTAAAAACTGCTTTTCTCTCAGCCAAACTCCAGTAAATCAATAAGTTATACATTATGATCATTATTATGCGAGCATTTCACAACTTTTAATGTAAATAGCTATACTCTGTGAGAGAAAATGGTTGGGATTTTCACTCTTGATTATTCTTGTCATTCATCCATTCCGGACTTAACTTTTACATCACTTTCTTTCCATCCACCTCTTCCAATATTTTCATAGGGAAATGGAGGAAAGCGTGTGCTGAAATGTATTTCTATAAATACATACTCTACACCACTCAAGCTAACTTTCCTCACGTTTCTCTCACTTCACTCAAGCCTTTCCATTTTTAAGACACTGAACAATCTATAGCAATGCAGAGTAGAAAATGAACGAGTTTCGTTCAGAGAGTTAGCATTAAGTTAACCCTAAGGAGAAGGTGAAAGTCTCTAGAAAAAGTGGAGACATGAAAATAGTCTTTTATAATAATCATCAATCATTCCTTCCTGCATAAATCCAAAGGGTAGAATATGCGACCGTGTTTGATGATGAGGTCGAATACGCCTCTTCTCTCCCTTGTTGCTACAAGACTTCCTATAGCCATGGCAAATTTCGTTTTTCGTCTTTCCCTTGACAAAGTAAAAGCTCTGTTTGCTTTAGAAAAACCTTGTTTAGCTTTTTATATGCAAAACACATTTCGTTTGCTAAACGTTGAAAGAGGACAAAGTGCAATGCTCCTCTTTCACAATTCCCAACTCAAGCTGTGATCATCATCAACGGCAAAATTTTACTAGCAAAATGTTACGAGGGAAATACTAGCTTTATTATGGCTTAATGGCTAATATTTTCAACTGTTTCCGATTAGGTAGAGCTCCTATTAATATCCGTTTTACAAAAGCGTAGTCAGTTTTAACGTCAAATTCCTTTTGAATAAATTTGTTAATTTCTCTATTGCAAAAGAAAGCGATTCAAAACTCGGAACGAAAATGAGATTAATCTATATGAGTGCAATGCGTTTAAAAATGTATACATTTCTCTTGAAATCGTCCTTGCAGAATTTTTTAATAGAAAAGAATTTAACATACCTCATAATAAAAGCGACGATAGACTGATGATCATGTTTGCCCACCATCACCGGTACATAAAACTTGGTATGAGGATAGATGGATCCCTGCGGCACCAGAATCTTCACAGCATCACTGGCATCCGCCTTGATGATCCTGTAAGACTTTTGTGCATCGACAAGTACCACGGTTGCTAGTGGGGTTGGCGGCTGAATCTGAATCCGCTTTGTACTTGAACCTTCACCAGGAACACCGGCGCCGTACGTTGTGGACAATCCAATTTCATTACAATGTCCATTTTCCGGCTCATAAACAGCGTAGGAAACCTGTAATAAAAAGGGTGGAAAATTACTTTGCTGTTGGCAATTCAAAAATATCATACCTCACAAATAGTAGGATAACTAAAGGAAAAACCTGTTTTGTCAACAGTTCTGTAGGCACTTGTTTCTTAATGTACTCTAAAAATTTACACCCTTTTCGACATTTTATGGATCAAGTGCCTTTGCCAAAGTGGTAAATATCAGTTAGATCAAGACATATCATCTTTCCGAACTGATATTCTTTCTCACTTTCTCAAAAATGTGTTGGTCTTGTTACGAAAGACGAAACGATTTTCACGGTCATTGTCATAAGAATCGATGTAGTATCTTCCAAAATCCTCCCTCACTTGAGTGAAGTGATACAATTTTTATTACTTTAATGGTACTTGAGGCAACCTTCATGAAATGGGATGAACACGCGAGGAAAAGAAATGGGAGGTGTAGTAAACACCAAGAGGTGGACACGACCAGACAATGCAATATCAATGTACATATATCCATAAATGACCTAAACGATAAAAAATATTGGGGATAACGGTTGAAATAAATGCAACATTTACGTTTATCTTTGTTCTGGTTTATGTACATCAAAAGTTTGAATATTTAAATACTTGAAAGCTCTCTAGAATGAAGTTTTGATGTTGATCAAATAGCAAAAATGACATCTTGAACAAAAGACAATAAAAGTAAGAACACCCAGAGATATTGTACACAACCGGTACAAATTCTTTCCTACTTTTCCCCACCCTCTTATTCCATTTCCTATCCCATGGATAATGGCCCGATATAACTTCCACCTTCATTATCATTTCTCTTGTAGACCATCAACGTTGAGAATGTTCCACGAGCATTTCAGAATTCTTAGACATTCCAAATATCCACATCAGTTTCATCCATCTTCAAAGATTTTTTCATCGTCGGGATTTGTATTCCTCGCAATATGATACGAACTTATCACTATGCCTCATCATCAGAGAAAGGTGGATCGTGCTAGTGTTGTAAGCTTTCATAAATTTCTACTTTCTCTTTCCCCGTCTCTCTCTTCTTCTCTCTGCAACAAATTACAAAGGCCTTTCCCCCTTTAAGAATGGAAACTATGTGGCTAAAAAGTAAACAGAGCATGTACGTCTCACATTTTTTCCAGAGAAGAGAAAAACTAGAACCTTGAAGTGTTTGCAAAGTTTCCCGAGCACCGCAACACCCATATATCATTGCAACTGCTTACCTATAGGCTAGAGGCGGTGGTATAAATTAACTGTATTTACTACTTGCCTATTCTGCGCACACCCTCCCTTTTACCCAAATGATATGAGGTATATACCTTATCATGCATATCTATATAGCAGATGTGCTCCAGCGAGGCACACAAATTTCCTCTTGTCCTTAGTTATCTCCTGCCATTCCTTTCTAGCAGGGACACTGAGAGAAAAATACACCGGAGCTGGCGTCTCCTCTCTAGGCGCCACTACAGTGCAGATCACTAACTGTAAATATCAGGGAGAAATGGGGAAAACGAGCAACTCAAACTTTCCCTCAACTTTCTATCCCGTATCACTGCAGTACGTAATTTCGTTTGAGGATATGAACAAATTTGGTGACAAAAAGGGGGATTGTTGCAAAGGAAATCACATTTCCCTCCATCCACAGTGGAAGTTGCTTTCGCAAGGGCAATGGAAAAAAATGTCTGACAAGTTAGACATTACCTATTTCATTCTACTTTTCATATATAATTTTTCGTGTAACTTCTAGATATTAAAATAAGTAGAAAGTTTTTCTCTCCTCTGCATTACCACTTTCTTTTAGCAAAATCAAGAAGGCGCTCAACTCGTGCATATTTTTCTTACCGAATCCAACTGGATCAATAAGATTTTTTTATTAGCGACACGAGAAAACTCTTTTTATCACCTCTTAAAAAACTCCGCATAATATTTTCTTGCTGTTGAATAAATTAGAAGAGTAAATTCTACTCTCAATCACAGCGCTCTCTCAGTTGTCCTTGTAAAAATTGTTGTATGCATAAAACAGGTTAATTACACAAAAGGGAAAGGACAAGGACAGAGAAAGACTAATCCTTCCAATCCGGAAACTAGTTGGGTCCCCATTAATTCCACCTTTACATATGACACTTTTTCTTATACAAAGAAACGAAATATTTTACTTGCTCTCACCATTACTGCAGCGAAACTTTGGATGATGAGGTGAAAGCATTTCGTTCTGACCAAGTATGGTGTTGTGATTGTATGAACGTATGGCCTTTAATTCACTCTTTTTGTGACTGGTGCTTTCACCAAGCCATTACTAGAGAGGGAAACGCGTTCCTACACACACACAGGGATCCTCAAGTACAACCCATGTCCCAATGTCTTCACGCTCTAAGCCCACTCATTTATAAAATAAATGACTCCATCTCCATTTAACCACGCTTCCATGTCATCGTAAAACGTAACAACAAAAGTGCTCATAAAAATAAACATGAAGTAGTAGTGGTAACGCTAAAGACGGAGCAAACAGTAAATGAGTAAAAGGTGGAAGGAGTTTAGGAAAGCAAAAAGGGCACGACACATGCAGAGAATTGTCGTTGGAGAAAGGACCTAGTAGCAAGTCTATAGAGTTCTTTTGAGAACTTGTTTGATTCAAGAAATAATGGGGTTCAAAGTGCACAAAATGGACCAATGGCAAAGTATTTTCTTACAAACTACTATATATTTTCCTTTACATATTCTTGTAATGTAGGCCAAGTCTGTAAACGAGATAACGCTTTTTAATCAGCGTAAAATGCAGATATTATAGAGCTTACTAAATAAATAAGAAAGGGGAATTAAAGACCCCACACATGGAACAAAGCTGGTTTAAGAGAGCCCCACCATTTTCCATACAAATCTCCATTCTAGGGATTAATCTTGTGGACCATCACGGGTGAAATCCTTTTCCTCACATACTTCCCGGAGATTAAGACTTGAGAGGGGGCATCACCTCCAAATCGTATACAATATGATAATGATAATACTCTGAAGAGCTTTTAAAAAGACTTTACTGAGGGGAAAGTTTGTGAAGGAAGTAAGAGGAGTTTTCCAACGTGGAAAACGAGCTAAAGATGAATATGCAAGGATTATAGGATATATTCCATAGTACATACTTCAAACCATTTAATAAACGCTTTTTACACTCTCCACACCACCAACGTTTTAAATAGCACGTCCGAAAACGATTTACAAAATCCATGTTAAAATATGCCAAACGAAATTTACATTTACATATGTCAATGAACATCGTAGTGCATATTAATAATAGACATTTTAATCGCTTCAAGTTTTTCGGGCATTATGCGAATTTGTCAAAGCTTATTTTTTTAGGAAAGCAATAATGCAAAAATGTAAGTAAAGTGGGATAACAATTTACTTTACCTTTTGACAAACGTGAACATTTAGCTTCAAAAAGCAAGAAACGTTAAAATAATTCCTTTGAAAGTGGCACTTGCTTTATTTTTGCCAGTCCATGTCAATATCCAATGGACACACTTGTTTAGCAAGAAACGCAGTCTATGAATGTGTGTTAGCAACAGTCTAAACTGTAAGGGTTAAGAGGTCAATGAGGCTGACTCAGACAGAAACTGCAGTATTGCACTTCGACTTTTATATGTTTATTTAAACCGTTTCGACCGAAGAGTAGACGTATTTTTTCTCTAAAAATATGACGTATAAATAGCTTTCCTAAAAGCTCAAGATGACTTTAGTCTGAACGAGAGTAACAGCTTCGTTCTGTCCGAATGATAAGGCATGCTCCTAACGGAACAAAGTTTACAAAATCATTCCATGAAACAATAAATCTAATTACTCAGAACGGAAAAGTTAGAGATGATTACTAATTTCTAAAATTGAATAGAATTTGTCCCTAAGTGCAGCCATGTTTAGGCCCTAACTATAAAATTAAGAAAACTGTCTTCCGCTTTGTCATTGCAAATTGTGGAATTGTTAAAGACGGTTCTTGATTTTTTCGTCCCGTATACTCTTTTTGTATCAAAAAATATTAGTGAAAAGGTTAGCTAAATAGTAGAAAATTTGGCTTTTACAATGCAGCTCGTATTCCATAAAACTTAACTTCCATAGGTCTTAACTGTAAAATAATAATGTAATCTTTGCAATCTATTTAGATGGCTCCCCCAATGGCAACCCAAAATTTTGAGATGGATGCACTGAACGAGAAGCTGAAGAAATTCGCTTTTATGGTACTGATTCTAAATTTTCAAAATCTGACTAAACCATAGGGATATACTTAAACGATGTAACATTCTTTTATGATTTTTCAGACTTTGGATGGGAAACCGGGTGAAGAGTGCTACATCGATATGAAAACGTTTTTGGAACGACAATGCGTAGAAGACCTCCAAGAAGAGCTTTTTGGACCTTCAACAATGCGAAGTTTGGAGGAGGAATTAAGATGCCACAACCTTATCGAATATATCACAACAGACAGGTATCCGGATGAGAAGGTTTTAAAATCCATCACTAGTTTCCAACCCTGTCCACCTATTGAAGAGGTCATGATTTGTCACAATGGGAAAACGGTAAAGCTAGTGGATATCGTCATGAAGCGGAATAAAAATCCGTTATTGACAAATATGGACGAGCAGCTTACTCTTCCAGTGCCTCCATGGAGGGTCCAACTTGACACAAACGACAAAGAAAATAAAAGGGGGTGGAGCTTGGATTACACTAAACTGAGGGAGCTTTTTGTGGAAAATGGTCCTGGAGCGTGAAGAATGTTTAAGGTTCTGATTATAACGAACAGCATGTGATTAAAAGTGATGACTTGATGAATTTCTGTAAGTGAGAATGTACTATATATTTTCTTGTTTGTGGTTGAAAAACGATTGTCAAACTGAATTCCAAAAATAATGAACTAGTTAAAATGTAAAAGAAATGCTGACATGTAATCTTGGTGAGATACTTGCCTTTTTATAATTATAATTATAAGGTAGAACTTGGTGAAACAGTGTAATGAGAGCATGTGTAAAGTACTGAATAGATAAGATAGTGATAATTTACGATGTGTAGCAATAGCAACATTCCAATGCAAGGATTGTAAAATATTTTTGTACAGTTCTATATTCTCTAAGCTAATAAATTTACTTGTATTTTTCAATTTTGCACTTGCCAAAAAAGTATTTTTTGCTTACCTGAATAGGGATCTTTGTTGGTTTAATTGGCGGTCCCATATTCTGCACGTTGTTCACATTGGGGCTCGTATTTAAAATATTAACGTTTGTAGTAAACTGTGACTCATCTCCAAGGGGGAGTTGACCCCCACTGATGGATGAATGGTGATTTGTAGTCATTCTAGGTTGGCTTCCTTCCGGCCACCAGTGAATGGGCAGTGTTAGTTCTGCCAAGCAAGTCGAATCTCGTGCATCAGGACTACAACTTGCGGTAACAACATCGCCTTGAGACTTTGTTGCTTGAGCTACCAAGCAGAGTCTTGTCCTATGTCTTCTTGTACTTCCCGAATTCTATTAGAGAAAAATATTATAAATGATAGACGCGAATTGGATTAAGCAGAGGCCCTTAAGAATAACCTAATGTTTACACACCTGCTGACTCCTTCCTCTCGATGTCGCTTGCTGAGGGATGGGTAACCCAAACGCCGTCTGTCCAGCGTGGAAAAGTACCCTTAGAATTGGTGAGTCCTTGGGTACCGTCGGAGTCACAATATGAGCACTCAAGTCTAATGGTGGGATCATCTCAGGATCACTCGACCCACCTGTCCCATTAGGCCCACCACCTGGAGGGTCTAATGGATCGGGGACAAGGAGTCGAACGGGGACACTCTGCTTTGTACTAAATGGTCCATACATCACTCGGATAGAGACTGGTTGACTGTTAGGCAGCACCGTGAAGTGCTCCGTGGTTACGGTTGATGGATCAGCGAAGGTGTCCAACTCCTTTAGGTCTAGCTCATCCGAGTTCGATGATGAAGTGGAGGATGCTGATGTCATTGATGGAAGCATTGGAGGTCGAATAAAGAAGCCTCCATCCTTTGGCTCAAAGTGCATCTCAATACATTCGCTTGCTTGAGATAAACATCCTGAAAGAGAAAGTCAAGAGATTAAGGATTTTCAGACTTTTAAAGCATTTCACTCTCAATTTACAACCAACATTCCGCATCGTCTATTTCCATTACTATTCAACTCGAGTGGTGAGACTTTTCAGCCTAACCTGTTCAGCTATAATCTATCCACCCGTTGATTACAAACAAGCTACGTCTGGCCCCTAGTCATTCCGTCCTTAATCAAAATCGATGATCTGCAACAGCCTCTTTATAGACGCTTTATAATCCCACTTCAAAATCCCTTCGAGCAGAATTATCCACGACGCTTTTATTAAACTCTTGTAAGCACGAAAATAAATAACATTTTGTATCTCTCTCACTCTCTCTTCATCAAAACTCATCACTTTTATCGCAAATCATTCAATTTTCAATAAAAATTTTACATGCATTTTGTTGCCGATCATGTCGTATCTGGCTGTAAAATGTCAATTTCCAAGTACGCATCATACCCTTCAAAATGTCAACAGAGACAACATCACTGGTCGCATTTCAATGAGCTTTTATGTAAATAACTTTATTTTCTCTACTGCTAGTTTCCACTACCGCAGTGCAGAATTGTGGTGGTGAATGGTGAATGGTGAAGATGACAAGAGCCAGTGCAAATGTTTACATTTTCCACATTGCATTCATTCATTGCTTGCTTCACAAAATAGATCCACATAACCATTAACCCCACTGGAGAAGTTTACGGCAACTGCAATTATTTATTTACCGGTTGAGCTCTGCACTTCACTCAAAATTCCACTTTTTACATACACAATTTCATCTGATATTATTGACATTTCCAGCAAATAGCATGCCCTATTATCTAATTTCTCTATAATATTTACAATCCAATCATGTTTGAGAAGGAATTACTTTAAGGAGATGCTCATTATTTGTTATGAATGTTTCGGGTTGAAGCCGTGGAAGCAAAATGAATTCTTGCCGGTACTAAAACTCCATTCTTTTCCCATTATGATCGCTACTATAGCCTCCTAATAATTCAAACGTTTTAACACGAATCAAATAAGTTGATCCCACGGAGAAGACATAATGGAATTGCCATTTCCCATTTCATTTCAGAGACGAAACTCGAAAGTGAGAGAGTGCAATTTGTACACAAATATTTTATTAACATCTTCCACAAGAGTACCTAGTCGCACATGGTAAAGGTAAAGAAGACATAATATTGCAGCTCTCGAAGAAAAGGTAAACTCTCGAAATTTTCAGACCAATAAAGTAGTAGGATGTGAGCTGGTAAGTGCTCACACAATGATTTTATAGCGTGATTCCTTTTAAAATATTAAAAGAGTTGTCACTACTCTCACCCTGTTTACCTACCCTCCACTCTTTAAACCAATTCGAGTGGGATGGAGACAAGCAAAAACTCAGCACAAGCACAACAAAATCTCCTCAAGCCTCAGAGGCTATGGTAAGAAAGGTGCGAAGTTAAAAAGGTTGCTCGTAAAAACTATCCATAAAATAAAGAGCGAAGGTTACACGAATCGAGAGAAATCTGTATGGCCCAAAGGAATTTATTTCTATTCCCGAGAAAAATAGTTCATTGCTCGTAATACACAACAGGGAATTATTCGATGGACAGAGAAATAAAAATTGCTAAGACTATCCATCCATCATAGTTAAGCTTTCACTGTCTACGTCCAACATTATCATAAATTCTCCAAAGCTTCTCCTATTATTATAGAACCAAGCAATCTATTTATGACTTGGTGGTGACACTGACAAAATCCAAAAGATTTCCGCCAGCTCTCTCCCTATTTATAGAGGACACTTACGCAATTTTTACAACAGACCAACTGCAGCTGCCACTTACAATTCTTCAACGCTTAAAAAACCATAAACCAATACTAGTACAACGTATGCAAAAAGGCTCTAGTATTTCCATTTCCGCACGACTCACCTGAAAAAACATGAGCAATGGCTGAAATGGGCAGTACGCCACTCGCTAAAAATATTTAACCCCATTACTAATTGACTACATGTTTGGGCCTCGACCAAATTCTAAATCATTAGGGAATATACTGTATTAAAGTTACGTCAGTTCTTCCCCGAATCAATTTTTTATACTATATAAAATTAGCGTAAGACAAGATAATGACAATCATTTTCTCTTTATAAATCTCGAGTCATTTTAACTGACACGTATACGTCTAAAAATGGCTTGCTCCTCGTAAGAAATGTTTAATCTGCTTAACAAGCATTCTCATGTTGATAATAACTCTCGTCCTGAAGAATGAAATGGGTATGATCTCATCACAATTAAGCCCTCGGAGAGACCGAACGAGATAAATACTTTGAGGATTGAAATAAACGAGTTGTTCCCTAACAGAATAAAAAATCCCCTTTCGTAAAGGTTAAAACGTGCTACATGCAAGGAGCATTTTCTCCTTGCCCCTCGGGATATATTTTCATGATCCATGAAAATTAATGAACTTGATTTGCGATTTGCTTGACTCATCAGTTTCGTCAGAAAATTTAACGATTTTGCATGCACTTACTATGAAATCGAGTATTAATATTAGGGGAATTGGGAGCTATAAAATCATGAATATTTTTATCATCTAGGAAACTCCCTGTGCGCGTTTTGCTCCATATTAACTTTTTTATGAGTAGCGAGGAGAGCTTTCGAAGGAAGCCAAATTACCATTTTATATGGGAAAGTCGTTGGAAAGTCACAAACTTTTTTGGGAAAAGCACGTCAAAATTTTCTCGTTTACTTTCTGACCTCCTCTTTTCATCCAATTCTCCACTAACAGTGCCATGATATAGCCTATAAGGTGGCGAAGGGCTTTGCTATTTTGACAGTCATTTATAAATTTCACCGTCATCAGAGAAAAGTCAAGGAGCAAAACTTTCCTTCGGCATTTTCCCCTTTCTCTGATAATTTTTCAAACTTTTTAAAAGACGTTACACCCATCCCACATATTCATATAGATTACGAGGATAATGAAATGCATTACATCATTATTAAATACCTTGTCCAATTGTTGTAACATTTGCCTCCAGAAAGTCATCCCTATGGGGTAAAACTCTAGGAAAAGTGTGAAATACTATTGTGAATCGTAGTCTCCTACTCGTAATAAACTTTTGTGATGGTATTCGCGGGCAAAAATTCTTCTCTGAAAGTTTTGCTCTATCGCACTCACCGAGATTAAAGTTTAATACTTTGTATGTCTCTCGGATAATATATACGGAAGTTGGGACTTAACAGATTAATATTTTTCCTATCTGACGTTATTCTCCGAGTTGCGTGCAGGATTCCATCCCTCAACTCAAGAGAGGAAATGAGTTTTTTACGCACACTACATTATTCACATTCATTCATAGCAAAGCTTTTTTTTCTAGAGGGAAGGAAAAAGCATTCCATTAATTCCTCCAAACATGCGTGTGTCTACAGCTCGGCCACATCATCCACTTCTGATTAGAGCGATGAGCTTGAGATGCATTACCAGAAGATGTTGTCAGTTTGGAAAAATGTGGAAGTGTGTACGCAACCTTTTCATTTATTTTTCATCCAGAAAAAAATATTATTCTCATATAGCAACACACACCAGCTCTTCCACTAAAGTGGAGTGGAATGATTAAAGGAAATTCGAAGCAAAAGCTGTCTCTCTCTCTCTTTCTGACCCATCATCCAACAAAATATTGAGAAGCCCACCAAAAAAGGAAATGGAGAGTAGAGCCAAGAAGAGCTTTCCCCATTCCAGAGTTTGTTGAGTGGCACTTGCTGTCGCTAGTTGTGCTGGTGGATGCCAGGAGCAGGAGAGAGAGAGGAAAATTTTCTCTTACTTACATCACCCCCACCATCATCACGGGTAGTTCGGTCGTACAATGGAAACGCATTGAGAACTTCTCCCATAACAACCAACTACTCTCTCAAACATAACATTGACAGAGGAAAAGTATACTGCTTGTTCTTTCTCTATTGCCAACGCATTATACTACTTTCCACATTTATTTCAAGAAAATATATACTCCGTTATGATTCTATATTCTGAATATATTCATATCAAACTTTTTTCTTTCCAACAAAGCTGCTAACAACACCATATATAGCTACACTTTCCATATAGCGTTTTTTATCAGCATCGACAGAATTGGAATATTAGGCGCAACGGGTCTCTCTCTCTCTCTCTCTTAAACATATAAAGTGGAAAGATCAATAAGGCCGGAATCAAGACTGGCAAGGAAGTCAGCAGAAATGTTTTCACTTCCCTTTTCACAAACAGAAAGCAGTAAAGAAAAGGCGAATATTCGAACCTATGCACATAATCATATTACTTGGGCAAAGCCTGGAATTAATAACTTTCATTGTTGCCACCAAATTTACAAGTATTTTGATAATGAAATTTAGAGGGAGGTACACGAGATATTTTACAGATTACAGACTGATTACGTTTTTTTTACCAAGCATTAGTTAATATTTTGTATTAATATATTACACTTTTTGTCTCAAGCATAAAAGGACAAGATATAGTGTGGCTGCTCGTATGCCACAGGCTTCCCAATTTCAACTCTGGCTTTTCCCACGTCCCACACCAAAAGGGAAAACTTTCCCTTCTCATTTAGACCAAAGAAAATTGAATGAGTTCATTAACTACTCACCAGAAAGTTGATTAGATTGGTGGTGATGATGATAGTGGTGAAGTGTGATAGGGTAAGACTTTAACAGTCCCTGTTAAAAGCAGAAGGACTGGAGTACTAGCAGTGGTGATAATTATATCCTATTTTGCCTTAAGATATAAAAATAAAAGGTATATCTATACTTTAGGTGGAGGCGTAGGTAATGGAGAAGCCCTTATCAAACAAGAATGTTTACATTCCAGCCTTCGGAAAAGGTTCAAGGAACACGGAAGACTGGGGAAATGTGAAAAGTTGGCAGGAAAAAAACTCGTATTAGCACTTTTCATTGAGGAGTGTGTTCATCGTCTTAAACAATACTTCTAAATTTATCATTCATGAGATCAATACAAGTCTAATTTAAGAGAAGCATACCCTACCCCTACTTGTTTCATTGCCCTGATACAACGGGCACAATTTTACATCTCATTTCCTTCTTAAAGTTTACTCAATCGCCAACTCAATTCGATAAATTAGTTGTACCCGACGTTATCGGAAGCTACGATAATGTAATTTATTTGTATTCTATTGTTATAAAATTCTGCATTTTAAAAAATCAAAGATTCCTTGAGATACTCAATTGCTCCAACCTCATTACTCCTTTCCTCCAGATTCGAAAAAACTATAGTAAATAAAAGCTTCTAAAGCGAAAAACTTGCTACATTGCACCCGACTACAATAGTTGGACTTAACAAACCGGCAACGGCAACAGCAACCTTTTTAAATTTACTTTGCGGAGAGAAAGCACAGAAATAATAGAAGAGTGAAAAGGGCTACGTAACGAGTTGAAATTCTCTTAAATGAAATGGAAAACTGCTGATGCCTACGAAGATAAGTTATACAAGGGAAACGTAGTAGTATTTCTATAGACTTAATGGAAATAAAAGTAGTTCATGTACTCATTCGACATATTCCAGAAAAGGACTGCAATGGTAAAAGCAGAAAAAAATTGGCTCCATGCAATTGCTAAGAAATCTTTTCTCTAAGCGTAAAATACACTGTATACACAATACAATGTATGTATCTTATAGTGTGTACGACCCAACAACGAAATCTCATTCGATCTCCTCGCAAGCAACTGCCATTTTCTTACCATCAACTTCAGTCCTATTGTTTGGCTATTGTGCATTGTAAAAGACGGCGATGATGATGGGTTTGAGAAAAAGAAAAGAAAAAGTTTCGAGCATGAAACAAGAAAACTTTTTTCTCTCCCATAACACCGACAGAGTGGAATATAAAGAGACATTAGAAAAATACTATTCTTATAATAATAGCGAAGCGGGCCGATTTTTTTTCTAAATCATAAACGCATCCATGTTTCTAGTTCGATAGACCTTTCCAAGTAGTAAACAGTGCACGGAATAGATAGATCAGAACTTTTTTTTACAACTTTTATAAAAGTTGATATTACCGTTCTATAATGTTGAATAGATTCTTTGCGAGTTTTTCTTGTCATTCGAAATACACATTTTTTTAGACAATGGAAAAGTGGAAAATATCTAATTTATCCTTTTTTAAATTTATGTGGATTTATATAAATGGTTAGGCGTGCGCTGGAAAGATAAAGAAAAAAAGTTTTAGAATAGTTATTTTATTTTTGTTATATATTTTTGAAGGTTGTCATGCAGCCATTTTGTTCCTTTTTATACCTTAATTTATCCAAACCTGATAAATTAGTTTTCGTAATGAATTTATGAAACAAAAATGAAATGTATAACCGGATAAGCAGTAAAAGATTTTATGCCAATTAATTTGTCGAGAAATCTCTCCGACAAACCTCCATGACAAGAGTGAGCTTGTGGACAGAGTTTGCGGGTGTTTATCCCGATCTGACAAGATGAATAAATACTAGTAATGATTAAAACATCAGTTGCATATCAGAGCACAAGCCATTCCCATAGAGACTTCCCTCGACCAACATTAAGTTAAATAACATGTCTCAGCTCTTTGGACAGAGCACGCACTCGGATCGCATCTCGGCGCTCAAGCCAGTGACGTTTCTCTTGTCGCTGTTCGAGTATACGACAGGTTGAATTAAATGACATGTTCGTAAACTAATACTTGGAAAAGGGATGGTGACAATGCCTAAAACAATATATTTTTTCATAATGCATATCACAAGTCTAAACTTGTTTGGGAATTTGAAACTGACACATGATGCTGATCAGAGAAGAGTGTGTCTCACATCAAAAATATTTTGCTGAGCAACATTCAGCTTCACATTTCTCACTATATATTCCTCCAGATTCTCAGAGGAATTCGAATGCAGTCAGTCAGTACATATGAGAAAACCACAATTTCAGATAAGTATAAAAGCAGACGGAAAATGACTAAAATTTCTCTCCAATAGATTTTCACTTTTGGAATTGTGAATTCAGTCTCCATATGAGTGATATGATAATCTCAAAAAACGAGAAAGTCTGTCGGAAGCTGTTGGTTGAGAGAAAACAAGCGGAGCGTATTTCTGCCCGAGCATGTTCCCATCTTTTCAATTTCTCATTGTCAATCGTTACCTTTTCCTTGAAAGCGTTATCATTCCAGTGGTAAAGAGAAAGAGAGAGCGACATTCACATTTCTATGTCGTTTTTGTCGTCCCTCGCAGCGAACTGAGAGAAAACAACGCATATAAAATAAGGGAGAGATTATGGTAGCGCGAAATAATTCACATTTGCTAGTGTCTGGGCAACATTTTAAAAAATACTGGATTGGATAAACAGCAGAATTCTAGACAGCTTCTGCCACTTGCTACCACACTGTCATCTTTATCACGGGGATCTGCAAATGCACAAATATTCAGTGAGCTCTGCTGCCTTCCATACGAGGATTAAGGAAGACAGTGCGGAACAAGCCCATTTATTGTCATGCCATCAGCGATGGCAATGTCTGCAAAGTTTATCCCTTTTTTATTTATTCTATCGTTAGCATATAATAAGTAAATGGATGGTTGATTGAAACACGAAGAACGCTTTTATCTCAGCCATCTAACGTGTCTCTCTATTGAAATTTGTAGATGAATTGCAAAAGAGACTCCCACTCCCATGTCATCGTGAGCTTGAAAGGAAAGACAAGATATCTGCTTTTTTCTTCAGATCCTTTTGCCATACTTCCTTTTTCCCAAGAAGAAATAAAAAGAGATAAAAGGATAGAGAGATAGTGTATGCATTATCATCGGGAAAAGTGAATCCTTTTGCTCCGCTTCTCTAATTCTAAAGAGAATTTCCACTAACAAAGTTAAGCTAGTTACTATCTATACAAGATGATACTACAAGGAAGAATATATTGGATAACACCACACATAAAATGCTTTTCTGCTGAGATGTGATATTCATTTCAGACATGACTTTATGAATATTAGAATTATAAATGTTTAGATGTATATTTGCAGAGCTAGCTTTAGAAAGATCTTTTCCTTGGTGGATAATCAACGCTAACATTTTCCTTGGCAGTGTAACAATACGCACATTCCTTTCTACGTATTGTTTAAAGGAATCCACCAAAGCTTAATGGACTATGCAATAAATTCATTTCGTACAAAAGAACGGAAGTATGTGAAAAAGCACACGACGTTCCAAGAGAAACAAGTCTTGGTTGAGATTGGAAGCAGATTACTCCAGAAATGGAACGCGTTCATTATAATGATAAGTTTTTCTCAGAGAAAAATAGTCACATACAAAACACAATTTTCTGGTTTGGACTTGGACGATAATGCTTTTATTAAGAACAATGCTAGTTTCATTTGCAAAAAAAAACTTGAGACCAAAAACATATGACATTTGTATTTGTAGTAGCCATGTGAGATAGCAGTAGATAAATAATTTTAAAAGAAATTATATTTTAAATTATCTATTTGTAATTCATCTATTGCCACATACCAGCATATTATTTCCAGATGACACCAAATTCAGCTTTTACACTTCAGGCACAAGCTTCAAACTTATCTTTATCGAAATAATTTTATGATTTTAGCCTTGAAAACAACAAAATACTTGGTAGAATCTAAACCAAATTTATTTAATTCAAATCTATATTTAGTCATTTACTACCATGCCATATTGGTAGAGTGACGTAATGACTTATGCATTTCAATCGAATCCGACTAACTCACCAAATATTACTTTAGAAAAACTTTACCAAGAATAGATCTCTTACAAAACAGAGTAATCATGTTCAAATATAAGTACAGGTTATTCCCACCCCATTATTTTCCTTTCTAATAACATGTTGTGCGTGCAACCTTTTTAGACAATGAGATGGGTGAAGGGTACAACTGATGTTGTAAAGAGAGCCTGTTTGTGTAACAAAGACAGTTGTGTTTTTAATGAATGAAAAGGGAAAGCCGAGAGTAAACCCAAAATGCTCACCCTTTTCAAATCTCCGAAATGAAAAATCTATTTGGGAAAGTGTTGCTTTAATAATGGCAGTATCGAATGGACAAACGTATCATCTACCCTTGAGCCTCTCTTGAAGAACGCAAGGACAAAGTTTTAATATGAAAACAACCCACTTCATTTCACATTTCGGGGATCATTATTCATCGTGTTTTTATGGTTGGATGTTTCCGATCTTTCCAAATCCATTTCAAACATTTCCCTCGTATGAATCACTTTTTTTCAAGCTGTTGTGATATTATTTTCCGTTCGTGTATACATTTTATTCTGGATAAAAAAAATGTTTTCCCTTCTATTGTCATTAATCCCTCAAAAAAACTTGAATCTCTTGACAATTTACTACTACAAAATTTGGGAAAGAGGTCGGGACGAATCAAGCACTTTTCTAACGTAGAGGGAGTCTCGGTTGAGAACTCTTATCGGTTTCGGGTTTACGTTGTTGGGATTAATGTTTTTAAACATTGGCTTTCCACTTCCCCATGAATGATAGACAATTTTTATTTGAAGCAAACATTCAACAGTAAAACTGAGCAGTTTTTAATTTTCTTTTCTCCTAAATATGCACCTTCTCAGAGTGCCCTGGTTTTACAAAATGTTTGTACGTGTTAATATTAAAGTCTTGTTTACCCCTCTGGGGAACGTTTCACACATCATATTAACCTATCCCGGAAGTAGTTTCAATTTACTAATCACAAATTTACAACTTACACATGTCACTCGACGGAAACACAATTTTTTGCAATTAAATCACACCCATCATCAAGCCCTTTAAAGAAGCTAATATATTCGTTTGAAAAATGGCATTTTTCTTCCTCTCTGCAGCACAACGACCATCGACCTGATTTCACTTAACAGCTGGCAAAACCTCAAATCTCATTGGAAAAGGGAGAATTCATTTCATACAGCCACTTTGATTGAATTGCATTTAGGATTTGCCAGATTAGAATTTTAAAACCTTTCCGGCAAAGAGAAAAGCTAGGTTTACGACTTACATTTACTAACAATACGACGAGTTTTTAAAGACTCTCAAACCAAATAGTAATGCATTGATCAAAGCGTAGCGAAACGGTTTGTGAATGGCGGCGGAAAACCAACTCTAATCCTAATACAAACAGAAGACGAATATACATATTTTTACTCCAATTTTGTTCGGAATTTCACATTTTCTTACATAATTCAATATATAGCGCAGAGTTGCCCGTCTGCCTTTATAATTCTTTGAAGGAAAACAGATCTCTGTTTTTTCCCTGAACTATATCCTACTTTTTTAATGCTAGTCACTCCGTCTAGTTTACTTTTCCTTTCTACCAGTATCTATTCGTCCGTTCACCCAAGATCACAAAGAGTTTTGCGGTTTTAGACTAAAAGCATGAAAGGAGAGCTCTCTCATTCCAAATATCTGTGGGAATGGGTATCTGCAAAATAGAACCACTATCTCTTTCTCTCTTCCCAAAAAAATGCTAGTCGAAAACCTCTTCCGCTGTTCCACAGCTAATCCATTGTTGAATTGATGGAAATGAAACAGCTAATTACAAATTCCATGTGATTCCCCTGCTAATTTTCTAAATAGGAGGTGACTACAGCTGGCAAGAGTTTTGCTTTTGTATAAAAACCGAGAAACCGTATCGCTACAAAAACTTTCAACGGAAATGAAACTGATGATCTAAATTTATTGATGAAAACCAGCTCATTCCTTCCCATCAAAGAATTCCGGGAAGGATTCTTCCTTTGCGGAATTAATGTAATTGGGTATACAAGATACGCACTTCATTCTGGTTGTGAAGATCTATATTTTCAGGGTGTAGCATCACTCGATTAAAAATGCAAAACTTTATATTCCACTCTTTTGACAACAATGGAGGAAGACACTTATCTAGATCATGTCATATTAATACAATTCATACATATACATATATCCCTTGCCATTTTTCCACCAAGGGACTGAACTAATCATAAGGAGTATGATACTTATCCTGAGTCAGTGTTCCAAAGCCTTTTTCATACAAAAAGGTTTTCTGCTTTCTCAGCATTATCTGCTAATTTTCATACTTAATAATAAATGAGCACAAGCAATTTGTTTTGTGGAAACAACATCCCATCCTTCCCTCAACTTGGGGATAGTATAAATATTTTAAGCTGTTACATATGACAGTTTATGCTTTCACTTGCCGGAATACTTGCTTCATAATCCTAAACCATATCCTTCATTGCTCTTGTTGGGAGGAAAATTGTTATGATAAGGCTGTGATTATTCAAAGTTCCCTTTGTAGGAGGATTTAATGCAAGGCAAAACTTCAATTGGCTCGGGATGGTGATAGGAAACAAGCGTGTAGTTTGTTTACAGTATCCGAGTCGCTGAACCTCCTTGTTTATCTTATTGTCGAGTTTGGGCATGAATGACAATGCATTTTTCACTGTGAAACGTCTAGTTTTATTTACGGATATGAGCGGAAACTTTTGGTTTTATGTAGCAATTAGCAATATTTTAAATAACGCATGTTTCGAATTCTGAAAAATTATAATTTATGCGAATACGTCAGATTACGATATTATGCTATTCTTGTCCTAAATTCTTGCCTAAATGACAGTTTCAGACCAACCCGTTCATCCCACGGATAAGCCATAGTGACACGCTTGCATTAAGTCATGTCAAATGCCAAACGAATAATTTCACTTATAAGCTTTTGGACTAGAACACTTTATAATTTAGCAATTGCATAAGTGACATGTGTTGGCTTTGGCGAGCTAAAAGGGAGTATTTAGATTAGCACGTTTAGACAGCTAAAATCCAATTGAATGGACAGGATTGACAAGGAGAGAGTAAACAATCCTGTTAGAAATGTCGCAAGTCGTAGTGGCGTCTCCCACCGCATATTACGTCATAGATGAACAGTAAAGAGCATTTCTCCGCATATGTCCAGAAGTAAACCTAGTGTCGTCTGGAGCATCAACAGCGTCTAATAAATATATTCCAGAGCTATAAATTTTTAATAGTAAATTGCTCATTATAGCAAAATAGATAATTCGCGGACCACGAGTATATTAAGCAACAACGACAGTTCTCAATGGGTGGTTCATAGTAGTCCTTAATACTTCTTAACTTACTCTCATTTTTTATCCGTGTGATAAAAATAGTTTAGCAAACCAGCAATTATTTCCTCTAGTTTTTGAGGCGGCATGCCATTTTCAAATGCGGCATTTGTTTCTCCACGACACATGCAAAAAACTATTTTCCAACACTACGCCATTTCTCGCGAGTTCTCCCTTGGCAAATGAACTGGGCGGAATAAAATGATTGCAGTGGGAGCCCACTGGGGGTGTTATTATACCAGATTTTTGATATCATGCGATGCGGTACAATTCCAATAAGCTCATGTCACTTCGCTTGCTCTATTCTCCAGCTACACGGAGATATATAAAAGAAGCAGTACATTTTTCCCTTCTTTCACTCCAATCTAAAGTAATAGTTTTTATTCTCTAAAAAGGATTTTTATATGTGTAAAACGGAGAATTGGAGCACCGGGCGTGATTCAATTTAAACACGTTTAGTTCAACTCCCTTCTTATTCACCACAAATACCTGTCACTGTATGGCTGATGACGGTGGCCAAAATTAACCTGCTTTGTTTTCGCCCTTTTTGTTTCCGCTGATATATATTTTTCGCAGTAATTGTTAGTTAAGTACTTGGTCGTATTTTTTTTGCACACAAAGTATAAAAATGATAAACAAATAGAGATTTAATGAGGACCCTTTTGTTTTAGAATTTTGCAGATGAAAGAGAGCGGTTTCCAAAAACTTTTTCCTGTGCGCCTTTTTGCTCTGCAATTAGTCTAGCTTTTGTCTTGATTTAAACAAATTGGGAAAAAATAGTCTCTGCAATGATGCAGTAGACAACAGTTGTAGTTAATGGTGGAAAAGGATGTGTGTTTGTGCCAAAAGCAGGAGTAACTGAGGGACACATTGGTCGCTACTGCTGGAGCTTTTAAAAAACTGTTGTATATTTCCCACATCAGAAAGAGATGCTTTTTGGTATAGTTAGTGGTATTAACAAGAAACGAATAATTCGTTTTGGAGACAAAAGCGATGTAGTTGACGTGGGCTCAAACCGCAGAAAAGGCAATTAAATACATAAAAGTAAATGACATACCCAAACCCATTAAACAAAAAGGGTATTTTGTCGAAATTTAACTTTGTTCTCAACATCAACCCAATTCATCTAGATATGAAAGCATATTTTTTACTTCCCAGAGAAAATGTTGCGATGGTCAGAGTCTCAGCTAAAATGCTTATTCTAATACATAAAAATATAAAAATTACTTACCAATTATAACAGCAATCCAAATCCACGAAAGATGAAGACGAGATGGAAACCTCACTAATGACAATCTTACACTGCCACTCTTCACCCAAACTTTTCCTCCCTTCCCCATTTCCATCTTGAATTTTGTTTCGCTTACTTTATAATTTCATCTGATATGTATGTTATCTCTTCCCAACTGAAAGAATTTGGGTAACAGTTTAATTGTAGATTTAAATAGTGGAGCAGGTGGCAACTCTGCTTTACTATAACTTAAATAAACTTGAACTTTTAACCCCAAAAAAATCACGGTTCTTCCTTCTCATTCCATTTTGGAATGAGTCATGTTAATAATTTTCTAACCCATCACTTTCACTACCCCCAAGTTACAAATATTGTTCAAAGTTTAATGCTGGTTCAATCTGCTTATAGACGCGCAGCCTGAAATTGAAATAAAAATATTAAAATTACAATCAGTCGATTAAAAATTGCAGCTATTTTTATGATCGTGAATGCTACATAGAATTCGAAATCAAGCCATCCCTGATCCACATCAAATGCATTAAATTAAAACGTTGAAATATTAAATATCACAAAAAATTAATGTAGTTGGCAACCCTACCATAAGTCATTTATCACTTTTATCATCACAAGCTGCACTTTCTGTATAAGCCGTTATCTCGTTACGAAAAGCATATGCTAATAGATTAAATGATACTTTTTCATGCATAATTGCAACACGATAGGAGAACAGTCATAAAACAAATGTATTCAATAAATATCTTTTTTCAGATACTTTTTCTTACAAAAAACTGCAAAAAACGAAACCAAGACAGAATCCGATTAACCATTTACATGTTTAAATTTGAAAACGAGATTGGCTTTTTATCCAATATTTCTAAATCCTTTAGCTCCATGCTCACTGTCAACGTCAAAGGAAAAGCTTTTTCGCCCATGACCAGCTTTCATGTGGGAAACCTGTCCTATTAAAAATTCCTAGTCTTTCATACGTTTTTGTTCATTTTATTCAGTCTTTTTTGATCATCTCTGAACCCTACACCTACCTGCCAGCATCGTTCCTGGTATTGTCTTAAAATCAATTTACAAAACAAAAAAGATTCGCACATTCACCAACATTCAACATTGTTGGAAGGCAATTTGGCAACCATTTTCAGAATTCTTTTCATGAAAATGTAATGTGAAGACGTAAGAAGTTTACCATTTTTATGAAAGGAATAATGCCAACCTCCCAAAAATACAATTATAAACATTAACATATAAATAAACCTAGAATCCCCTCGTATTCATTAAAGAAACAGTAATGAAATGATAAATTCAATGTAATTAGAAAAGATCACGAAAGTGTACACGACCCATTCCTTTCATTTCTTGAGACAAGTGGCATTTTCTAGATGAAAATTAATTGCTTCTTTTATACCATAAGTTATGCAGAGGCTTTTAACAAGTTATTTATGAACAAGAAAACAATGCGTATCATCCATTTGATCTTATCATGGGAATCGGTTAAATGGATTAAGAATTTTAAGTGAAAAATAATTAATGAAATTGCAAAATCGCCCATATATTTCTTTCTGACTGGAGAGTAAGAAAGATATAAATGCTTTTGTTAATGATTATATTTACCTCAGAGAGTGCACGTCTCATTTCTCAGTTTCTCACTTTATTTTCGCACTTTCCTTTGTCCACAGCGTATTGATGTGGCAACTGTCCATGAGCTTTTCTCATCATATCAGATTCCGACAAGGAGAGATATGGAATATGAAATCAATCAGACTCACATGTACGCTATGAAAATTTGCCTTTTTATCTCACACGTTTATTGGCTCCAATGGTATGTAACATCTTTCGCTATAAAATTACAGCATATTTTCACTGCCACTTGGAACTCGCTTAATATTTACATGTTACATGTGTGTGAACACTGTATTCACACAATTTTATAATACTACCTTAGTATTTTTCCTTTTCCAGTAATATTAAATTTTGACTATGTCCTCTAACACAACTACTTTAAATCTATTGCACTTTACTAAAAACTATTACTTTTCACATATTCCATGACAATTTGTAAAATACTTTCTCCCTTAATCAATGTCGCCCACTCTTCTTAACTTTTAAATTTCATTCCACAATTAATTTTGTGAGCTGTATAGTTCCCCTCTTGGGTATTTCGGAGATGTAAAAAACACGAGACTCTTGGAGACCATGCACAGGGCTCTAGTCGAGCAACAGACATCCCGCAAACAACTAAACCCATTCGTTCTCCTACTTGCTCAGACATTAGGAAAAGGGATTGGGCCGACTCACTGAAACAAGCACGAGCATATTATAACGATGTGTGAGAGAAGAGAGTTTGCTTGAAAAAGATTGGAATTCAGAGTTTCAAACACGGAGTGAAAAATAGTATAGGCTTTGAGTAAAGGAGAGTATTCCATAAAGGAAGAACGAGCAAGACTTGTTATATAAGCGGGGAGAAAGACAGAGCTCTTAACAAGCATGAGTTTTTTACTCCTGCTTCTCAAAAGCGACATAGAAGCTCTCAGTCTAGAGGGTGGTAGGATACATCGATATACTGCCTTACCCAAAATCCAATCTTTATACAGAAATTTTCGGTAGAGAAGTGAGCAAACGTTTGGGCCTTAGAAGGAGCTCGACATAAACATCCAAAAGGAGTTTTTGTTACCGAGAGGAAGAAGAGCATACCCACATTGTCCATGTATAACGCCCGTTACATGCTAGCTGTCACTGAAAGGTCCTCATCACTTCAACATTGCGTCCTCTTCATCCAACAACTTTTATGCTCAACGTTTACAGTCAGCTGACTTTTGTTGTTTGTTAATTAAATTAATTAATTAATAATTTTTGAAATACCGGGTGTTCCTTTTCACCCTGTATATACATTCCTTGCACCAAAAATACCACGTGTACCAATTTTCGTGGTCAATTTTTAATTTTAACTCACAAAACGCGACCTTCCTCTGTTCAAAAGTAGAACCAGTCTCTACTTTGGATTTTGAGAGGAACGTGAAGTGATGAGCACGTGAAAGTGAAGCATATAATGCTTGCTCTCATCATGCTGTGAGTAAAATGGACACGAAAGTGAAGCATATAACCAGCATAAGGATGATTCGACTGAATACAGTATGAAATTATAGGACCAAGTGGTTTACAAAAAGCCTTTTCTTCACAGAATGTATATAACTTATAGGGAAGAAATTGTAGAGAGAAATATTCCATAAAAATGTTGTCCTATCCGTATAACTTTTATTTTTACCCGACCCTACTATTCCACTTTTCTCCAGTATATTTCCCCTCCCTCTATTAAGTTCCTCATTTTTTCCCTTCTTCTAATGTCCATCCTTGTGAAGTTATATCTGATGAGATTTGAATAGGAAAACATGCTCACATCCACAATATTATTTTCTTTGGTCTGCTCATGGGAAGGAAGTAGAAGTCGGGAGGTTCCATGCTTCCTCCAAATGTACAAGTGTGGTATGTACACTTCTCGCTTTTTCCCAAAAAACGTAAACGAAGTAGAGCTCTCTCTCTCTGGAAAAATGAAAATGATAAAGGGAGAGTGAGTTCCACTACGTACTTTAATGAATTTATTATATAACAAACTGGATAGAAATAGGAAGGAAGGGAAGAGGCCTTTGCATGCTTTTGCTAAGAGAAAATGCTTCTCTATATGCGGTGGAAATGGAAACCAACAAAGTGGTTAAGATTTCAATGAGAGAAACCTTAACTGAAAGAGACCTTTGTTGCATCATCACCTTAAACAAAATCAAGCTTGCACACAGCGTTTACACAATCAAAAGGTTTTAACAATGCCAGTCCAACTATATTAATTGGACGCACACACCATTTGCATACACAGTCAATAAGAAGCAACAGATCAGAGAATAAGATAAATGGGAGAAGGTAAGGGAGTGAAAAGCTAGTTTCCTCCAAGCACTTTTTTCAGATTCTTGTTCACTCGACTGTAGAGGATGAAATGGACGGTCAAGAAAATGACCTGAGGGCTGTGGGCTCTGCTACAAAACATCTTTATGAGTGTAACAAGCACAGTCATGAAAAATTTGGGATGTAAAATGTGGAGGAGTCAGAACACCAGTTACATGAAAGATGAATTCACAAGTTCATTTTTATTAATGAAGAGATGTAAAGTATTCATGATGTTTGTCATCTCTTGTATCCGAAAACGTTTCTGGGATATATCTTATTCTTCGTTCGGTTTAAAATAGATGAATAAATACGATATGTAAATGTATGCAATATGGTGTTGTTGAGATACGCTGTCCAAATCAGTTAACGTAAAAAGACGACTAATGAAAGCGTTATCGCAAGTACACGGCAAATCAAACATGGACTCCAACTAGCGTTAAGTGCTTTCAAGCTGAAATCTACTCACTACAATAATTTGAAACAGGATGAGTTCTCTATAAGGTGTATTTTATGCTAATATTTTACACGCGATAATTTGAAGATGGGCTATGTAATATAATACTATTGACGAACTGAGATCTATGATTAAGTCAGATAATGACTACAAATAAAAGTTTATGTGAACAAATCCTTTTGAATATCAGTCAAACCTTTGACTCAAATTAAAAAAGTCAGTCTTTATTTGATACTGCATCGAAGTGTGATTTTAGAAAATGTGAAAATTAATATCTAACTTCTAGTAGCTGCAAATTGCCGAGCAATTTCATATCCAATGACACCAACGGCATTTGCAACGTTTAAACTGTCAATAGGAAGACGCATTGGGATATTAATTCTACTAACAAGTTTCACTTCTTCTGGGTAATATTGTTTTAAATCAATCACCGACTTCTTCACAGTATCGCTTAAACCATGAGTTTCCCCACCTACGATTAAGTAAACATATTTAAACGAAGAATAATCTATTGAGGTGTAAGGAACAATTGGTATTCCGAATTTGTCTTCTTCAATGCCACTATCCGCCAGGAAGACTCCAATACCAGAACCAGTTCTTTCGCTCTTTGGACCATTAGAAATTAATTCAGAGAGATTGATATGCTGATGAAATAATCCTAAATCCACGGAAGTCATTGGAACCAAAAATTGGGCGCCATTTCCGCCCCGAAGGGCTTTCATGTCCCATGGATCAACGCATCCTATTTTTAAAGTATAAAAATATTCCAATATTTCCCTTGATGAAGAAATTAATGCTGAAAACCTGCTTACCTTTCGATAAGAAAACATCGCCTCCAATCCCAGCCGTGGTTCTCATAATAGAGCCAAGATTACCCGGCTCTCGAACATTATCCAGAACAATTGTTAGAGGTACTTGATGTCCAAAGCGTTTCTTCAGTTCATCACGCTGTTTATAGTTTACAGGTGGTTTATCGAATATCCCTGAATTGGTCAAAAGCATTCACATTAATTGTTCCTCATTGTCACATCATAAATTCAAAATCATAAAAGAATCTCTCCTACCCACCTATAATTCCTGGAGGTGTTTCCACTGCTGACCACTCCATGCAAGTCTTTAGAGAAATCATATGAACTTCCGGTAACCCAGACCTCCCCTCCCCTCCATACTCTTCTTTCACTTTCCTTTCCTTCTCCCTCTCCAGAATCTCTGCCACTGCATCCGGATAACTTTTCAACGATTTCAGCAGAAATAGGTACTGAAGCCTCAATCCAAACCTGATCGCTTCCTCAAGTAACCTCCCTCCTTCAATTGCCACTTGGTATTTATTCTTGGAAGTATGAATTTCTCCCATAATCGATCTGTTAAACGACAAATTACATTACTAAACCAATCATAAAACACCCTCCTTCCCTCTTACCTAAATAGGTCTCCTGACGACTTCAATCTCTCCAAAACTTTCACTTCTGCCTCCGTCTTCTTAGGCACAGAAGCCATCCCCTCCCTCCCCTTTAACTCGCCAGGTTTGGGATTATAAACGCGAACAGGAGTCCTCGAAAGGGTCTTCCTTGATCGGCTCAACTCCAACCGAACGCACGCACATCTTAACAACTTTTCTGTAGTGACAAGCCTATTCCCAAACATTTCTCTAGAATGACTAAAATGACTTATTCTTGATCTAAATTTCACACCCTATTTAATATCCAATTTAATAACTTTCTAATCTTTGTTGTTCATCAAGCGCAGCTGACTTGTAGAAAGCATGTTGTTCACGCGCCGGTTTCACCAACCCAATACACACCCGAAGACGACGACAACCAATCCAACCAATCCCAACCAATCCATAACACTTTATACAAAAACAGCTACTGTTTCGCTACAAATCTACAAGTTGCAAAATCTGCTTCCATCTGTCAGTCTCCTTCTATCTTTCAGCTGAAGAGGTTCCGGTTTTGCTAGAATCTATTTAAATTCGCTAATTTTTTGGTGCTATATTTTGTGCTATTCGAGAAGGTAAAGTTTGGAATTTTTTTTATAAGTATTTTAATTTTTCATTTAACATTTTAATTATTTTTAGTTGGGACCAAGATGGCAGCAAGTGGAAGACGAGCACTTCACTACGTCCTCAAAATCGGGGATAGGAAGGGAGCAATTAATTTCTGCAGGAATGTCTTAGGCATGAAGGTAAAAGGGGGAAATGAATTAAATGTCATGTTATCATTATGCTATTTGACATTGTTGAACTCTCGTGACTTGTTATTGACATTTTGACAGGTCCTGCGTCACGAAGAGTTCGAGAAAGGATGTGAAGCAACATGCAATGGGTGGGTGTTACATTTTTAATTTGAAACATGACATGTTTCTCTCTCTTGACAAGGAGGGGAAACAGTTTAATCGAGCGATTTTGCTTAGTGTCCGATTTTTCGTTTGTAATATGCATTTAATCACAATAAGCGAATTCCACTCACATTCTAGCTTTTATTGATTGAAAGTCATCATTTACTTTTGCTGAAGAATGAATATTTGCTTTTGATTAACCGAAATTGCTCCCACATTTCATGCTGTAGAGCAAAGTAATTTATTAGTCATAAGATAGAAATTTATGACAGTTGTAAAACATGACATTTCGAGTTTCTTGATAGGAATGACTATTGATCCAGGTCGGTTGATGAACTTATGGAATAACTTGTTTTTTATTTACAGGCCATATGATGGAAAATGGTCAAAGACGATGATTGGCTACGGCCCCGAAGACAACCACTTTGTTTTGGAACTAACGTACAACTATGGAATCTCGGAGTATCGTCATGGAAACGACTACATTGCGATTGAAGTGATGAAGAAGGACGTGAGCGGGGTTATTGCTTCGGGTGCTAAATTGCAAAAACTAGATGATGGCAATCAGGAAGGGTATGTTATGGAAACTAATGGCTACCGTTTCAATATTATTGAAGACAATAGTGGTAAGCCCATTCGCTTTGGTATGGCTTTATAATTTTATTTTTATATAAATTTCATAATTATCACATTTTTTATCAGTCTGATTAGTTAATTATTAAACATGATACAAATCTTAATACGTGTTTTGTAGGTGATCGTATCAGCCGCGTTACATTGGCGTCGACTTATATCGCCCGAACAACGGATTTCTACACGAAAGTCTTACAAATGAACAAAACTGGGAATGACTTAATCTACGCGGAAAACCAGTGCAAGTTGCAGTTCAAGCCTGTTGATGGAGTCAAGTTTGACCGTGGTCATGCATTTGGCCGAATCGCATTTGCTTGTCCAACCGACCAATTGAAGGGTATTGAGGCGTCAGCTACAAAATCTGCTTACGGAGAAACGGTCCAAACTCCATTTGTCACTCTTCCAACTCCAGGGAAGGCGGATGTGCATGTAGTCATCGTGGCGGATCCTGTAATTAATATGGCATTAACTCTTAAAGTAGAACCCAATAACCGTGATTTTAAAATTTCTTTTTTAAATTAGGATCAACATGAAATCTGCTTTGTTGGTGATGAAGGCTTCCGCGAATTGTCGAAAGTCGATCCAGATGGAGATAAACTGCTGAGCGATGCAATTGCTGCCGACAAATCTGATGAGTGGTTTGCTAAAAAGGGTATTTCAAAAGACAAACAAGTGGATTAAGGCGGAAGCATTTTAAACGTAGTTAGCAAAAGGTATTGTATTTAGTAATATTTTTTCTTGAGTGTTTATCTTCAGAGAGCCTCACCGTATTATCTTCACTGCATTCCTTCATAAATAGGATAGCGTGGGTTCATGAGTCAAGTTAGAAATTTAGAGTAAGCCAAATCAGTATCGATTAAATTTAATTAAAAATAGTTATGTTAAAATCATGAAATGCTTTAAGTAATCCTGTTACGTATGTTAAACTCCACCCCTTGGCATTTATTTGATGAATAAAGTGTCCATACAAAAGGCACCGTTAACATATTAACATTAAATTATCAATATCATCTAATTTGATATTTATAATTATTCGAAACTTTAATACATCTACATCCCTAAATAAAATAATTTGCATCTTAAACAATACTTTGTCGTTAACATGATTTATCATTTCGTTAGCCTACACACAACTAGTGTAAACAAGTCAAAATTACTCAAAACTAAAAATTAATCAACCTTTAGTTTATAGTCAAAAATTAGAGACCTTGTCCCAATATTGTTCAGTATAATTAGTTTTTAACAATCAGGATTGCAAAGGGAAGGGAAAGGGGATTTAATATATTTAATATTCAGTCACAAATTTTAACTTGATCAATGTCAAGTTTAATATATACCGTATTTTATAGTTATCCATAGCATATCTTTTGTATTTGATTCTATCAAGTAATAGCTGAAAAGCAATGATTGCTTCTAGCAATTTGCTAGGATAAATTTTATTTACACAGGCGCTGCTGAGTATATCTATTCACGATTTTTTTACATCTTTTCGTTGCCTGATAGATAATTTTGGTCATTGCTTTTCACTTTCACTATATTATTCTCCTAACGATTCTAATTAAACCGAATTAATAGATCAGTTCGAAATTAAATTTAATGCTGTAATAGCAATCCTTGTTATTGAACGGAGTTGATTCAGAAATATACGGTAATTTAAGTAAAACAAAAATAGGTACTTTCCGATTTAAAAAGGTGAAAGTTGTGGTCCAAGGCAGAAGTATTTAAAACTATTAAGTTCCTAGTCCTAATGCTGCATACCTGTCTATCAAACTATCAAGACGTTTTATTTAACTTCTTAATTATCTTCAAATATTAAATCATGCAGCTCATGGTCATCTTCGTCTTCTACATCAAAGCCTGATCTTCTCATATTCATCAGTTTATGGCGTAAATCAAAACCAGATGCGTTTGCAAAATCGTCTTCGTCATCAAACCTAGGGTCATCATTATTATTTTCAGCCTCTACTTGGTTACGTTTAGCACCCAATCTTTCTGACATTGGTCGTCGTTGTTGTGGGTTAGTCTTGTAACGGAAACTGTTATTCCGACTACTTTCCCTACTAAACTCCCTTGTATTATTGGTTAGAAAGCTGCCTTCACCACTACCCCGTTTATGACCTAATCTGCGGAATGCACGCCGCTTGATACGCTCCTCTTCTTCATCAGCGTGCATCCTCATTCTGGGACCTGCAAGACGTTCTTTCCAGGCCAAATCCTCTTCTTCATCATCTACCTTGCTATTTCTCTTTCGTCTAAATGATCTATTATCTTTCCAATCAAGTACATTTAATTGGTCATTATCACCGTTATCACTATCACTATCTTCCTCTGAAGAGTTGCTACCTCGTTTCCGCTTCTTTCTACTTTGTATTAGCGTCCTTGCGTCCACCGATTTTGATGATGGATCCTTCGAAAGTTCCGGTTTCTTCAGAGGGGAGATACCTGATGGTGGCGAAGGCTCCGAATCTTTCGTCTTCCTGACAAGAGTAAGTCTGTCTCTAGCAGACTGCTGGAAGGCTTCTTCGTCATCCCACATTGCGCTTAATTGCCCCCAGCCATTCTTATCATTCGCGTTGAGCATGCTGAGCTCAGATACTGGTGACTCTTCTTTGTTATCTGGCTCTGCAAACGCTTCAGGTCTGAACTTCTTTCTACCGCGTTGTCGGTCGTTTCCTGATATTTTAAAAATAATAGTGCTATAGCCAAATTTCTTCGCATGAAAACCCCGTTAATCTAATTTGATCTTACCACTATATTCGCGACTATTTCCAGCTTTATTTGGGTTCCCATAGTTCTTGTAGAACTCACTAAACCGTTCGGCTCGCTCCTGCTTCTTATCATTCTTATTCGCAAACCGCACCAAAATTCCTTTCGCTTTTTCACACGGAGCTCCAAACCTCCAGACATAACCGGGTGGCATAGGGACAGTAATAGAACTTTGAGAAACGACATCCACTTTATCGTAATCGAAATCTTCGACAATATCTTCAACTTTATTTTCATCTTCTTTTTCTCCCTCTGCGCCTTCAACAATACTTCGTTTCCTTTCAATTGAGCGTGTGTCCAACACAATTGGTTTGGATGTCTTCATTAATGATATGGCCGCTTCAATATGGTCTTTGAAGATGACGACACCTGTAACATCACAATCCATATACTCTCAAGATAAAAGTCAATCCAATCCCATTTCCCCTAACAAGCAATTGGCAAAATCACTTACACATGGCATCATTCACCCACTCCATCGTAACGGGCTTTTGCCCCATATCATATAAATACTTAAATATTTCATTAGTGTTCATGTGATTAGTTCCACGAATTAGTATAGAGTCGAGTCGATGTTGAGCTCCTACTTTCTCCGTTGTTAGGTCACCACCATCATCCGTAATTAGACCGCAGCTAAAACAATAAATATTCCACATTACGATATCTATCCGAACCTTTATCTCTGAGAAATGCCAAACATTTTACCTATGATATAAAGTGACCAAGTCCATTTCCGTCAACTTAGGTTTCTCCTCACCTTCAGCACTTGCTGCTGACGCGTTCGACAACCCAAATCGCAGTGCTCTAGACTGAATTTTTTCATCATCAAACTCCAGATATGGGTTGGGATATTGGCGAGCAGCAATTGGCGACCTTTCTCTCCGTATATCATTCCATTTACGACCAGACTTGAGTGATGAGGATCGACTTAAATATGGCTTTGTTCTATCACCTTTATAATAAAAATGAAAATTACTTTTGATTTCACATGCCTCGGCCGTGTCATACTTTTACTCAGACTCTTAATTACCTTCTCCATCAGACATATCAGAATTGCTATGCGCTTCCGAGATTTCCCCATCCTCTTTACTATCATCTTCAGGCTCCACCACAGATATCTGAATTCTTTCCATAGGCGTGCTTGCCCTCTCTTTTTCTGCTGAAGTGACCGTCTTTGTAAATTCTGTTATCTCGAGATCATCCGCCGCATCAAAGTCAACTTCGTCTTCGCCCTCGCTCCCATTCCCGTATAAATTATCATTGATAACTTCCACCTGAAGGGTATCCACATCCCCATCCTGATCCATCGGCTCGAAAGCGGCTTCCGTCTCCATTTTTATCCACAATTCAAAACCCTTTCACTTCCACAAACCTCCAATTTCCACCTCCAACCTCCTTCCAACTATTCCAACCTCTTTTTATATAACCAATCAATACTTCCTTAATCAAACCTCAAAGTTTTACATGCCCAAGTTTCAATCAAATTAAAATCAAATCAAACTGCTCGTGTTCAGAAGCCTTTCATTAACTTCTATTTTTTCTACAAACCTAATACATAATGAACATTAACCCCAAGACCTAAATTAAACCTAGATGGTTAACTATTCACTTTCTACTAATTGATTACTCTAACATATATAGCAGCGTTGTCGGTCTATGCAAAAACTTGTGATTTGTGATTGAAAAAAGCGTACACGCAAACGCTATTTCGAGCAAAAGCATTTACAGGTACGCTTATTTCATCAAACTAAAAAGCATCGCGTTTCTCAAAACTTAAAAGCATTCCATTCCCCATTATTCGATTCAACTCATTTGGGTAGAGCCATAGAGCAAAGACAACATCCTGGCGCGCGCCACACTCTATCTTTGCATTTCAAAGCTGGGCTCAAAGCTACTATTTCCCAGTTTCAATGTAAATCTTGCGAGAAAAGGAGGTTTAACTTAATTACAATTAAGGTAATTTAATAAATATTTTACTTAAAGTGTTACAATTACTTTGATATAGTTGATTAGCTTTTTGATTGGTTTTTAATTGATTGGAAATGGAAGTGGAAGTGCTTTTTGGGGGTGAAGTTTGCAATCAAGTTTAAAACGTTTTTGGCAGACCGGCACGTTATTTGCCTTATCATGGGTTATCAACCGGTAAAGGTTGAAGGCTTAGAGTTTTGTTTAGTTAAGGTTGTTTAAGGAGGATTGGAGTGGTTTAGGTGTTTTTGGTGGGGATATGGATTGTAGATTTTAAAGTTTAAAAAGTAATCTGGGAAGTGGAAGTAATTGGACATTGGAAGGTTAACAGTTAACCGTTAACTTAATGTTTGATTAAGACCGGAAAGTTATTTGACGGAAATTATTTAAGCCTTTGGGATCATTGCTTTTTGGTGATTAAGGCTATAGTAGCCAGCAACAATGCGATATTAAAAATTGAGTTTGATATTTGAATGTTGATTTGCAGGTGTTGCTTCATAAATTACGGAAGGATGACCTACAAGACGTCAAAAATGTAGAGAGTGAAGCTTACCAAGTTTGACGAGACGAGATCAACTCACTTGATTCAAGTGGAAGCGCAGCTTTAATAGGAACTTGGAAGGCGAATGGTTGTGTGTATAAGAATTTACGGGGAGGATTGAAGAGTGGATTTGTGGTTGAAATAATATGTTTGAAAGGTATGGCATATTATTGTATTTAATTAATAATTGGTAATGTCTATTTGTCATGGGTGATTAATTTTATTCTAATTGATATTGTGTTGTAGGTGTGGGGAGTAATTGTTTTGGGCGGATCTCATTTTATGTCATCTTTACTACATCACACCCAACGAGCTTTACAATGATGATGAATAGGCACTTACACTTGGACCCAAGTAGTGGGGAACTACTAACTAGTGCCTGGAGGGAACTTGATGCCAAATTTTTATCCAACGATACTTTAACTGTTGGACAAAGAAACCTACAACCTGTATCACCAGCCGATCGATTAGACCACATATTAGGCCATTCATCTTTATACATTCGTGCTTCAGATTTAGTATTGTATTTGGAGAACGTTGGTGACTACCATTTAAAACAGCATTTTCAACTGATAGTGGAAGCTATATTTGGGTATAATACAAAGTACCCTGGTTGGTCTCTCCGAGCTATCAATAAAGCCAGTAATCCTAGGGAAGCAGCAGTTATTTCGAGACTTTTGGGTGCTACGGGATCTCTCTTAAGTTTGGCAACTCGACTGCTTGAAGACCCGGGATTTTTTGTTGAAGTTGGATTAGAGAAACTGCCCTTTGTCCTTTCTCAGAGAATTTTGCAAGGAGATGTGCCACCGTACTTCAGATCACGTCTTTGTCCCACTGACCCATATCCAGCCACAGCAATAAGTCATCCAATGATAAAATGCCTCAAGGTCAACACATTCGAATTCTTTTTCATGTCCTTTGCTGCCCACATATGTTCTCTTAAGGGTGTGGGAAATTCTGGCGATTACCTGGTCGGCTGGGGCACAATGGTCGACAATTTGTACAACACTTTACTGGACGATTACCTAGGTTACTTTTTCCCATGCAATGGCCATGGCGTCCCTTGTGACAACTTCAGATTAACTTATCAACAAGTAAACGACTCTATGTACATTGCGCAATCCTTAAGGTCTCATATGATACATGCGGATGCTAGCGCAAACAATCATGAAGGGACATCACCAAGACTATTGAAATCGTCGTTATTGCTGGATAATTCGAATATGTCACACTCTCGAGGAGAATCATTTTTCCCTACAACCTTGATTCAAAAGGAGATTTGGAGAACGGAGACGATTCTGTTAATATGCACTGAACTATGGATGTCGCACACGTCTGGTATGCCTTCGTACAAAAATTCATCCCCATCTCCAATGGATCAGGTAGGCAATTGTTAATATTGAATTTAATGATGGTTAGTATTTACCGATAAGTAAAATGTTTTAGCCGTTGTTTTGTTGGTATTATTTATAGTTTGGAAAGACCATGCTTCCTACGGTAGACGTTGTCAAGTCTATCCGAAATCTGGTTCGTCACTCCCATTTTTTCCTCAACTCTATATCTTCAACTGTAACGCATCCGATGGAGGAGTTGAAAAGGTTTGTTTTGTTAACGGTAAATTGACTTGCATATGACAAATTTTTCTAATTCGTTACTTTACCATTACTTGCAGAGATGTATATCCTACATATCAAAAACGATTGTACAAGTTTCTCCGCCATTTATTCTGCAACTGGCCACTAGACAACTCCTTCCGCATTGTGTATGAAACGTGGCTTAGCCACGTACAACCATGGAGATATGTAAACTTTGAGCGAATCCGTGCACCTGTAAAACCTGACGCGAATTCAGACGGACCTGTTGACACCCGATGGTATCCATTCATTCAGGAAAACATTCTGTTTTACACTAAACTTTTAAGCCTAATGTTGACCCGCATGAGCCGAGTAGACTTTGCAACAACAAAGAATGCGCAAATGTTTTATCGCGTTTCCAAAGTCTTTACTTCACACGAATACTTGAAAATGATGCTTTTGGATATTGACAATACACTTTTGAGCTATGAGCAACCATATTCAGGACAACTGAATGGCATCCCTAGCAGATCTCCATCCTCTCCAGGATTCCCATCGTCTCCGTATATGAGATACGGACATGGTGACAACCAACGAGGAAATTCAATGATCAGGATTGCTAGTTTAAGGCAAACTATTAAAGAGTGGGAGTTCCTTGATTATATTTACGAACCTTTATTTTCTGAGACCAACAAGAAATTAGTAAGTACACGCTATTCTCCTTATTCATGATCAATTCTAACAGAGTTAAATTAATTAATTAATTAATTAACAGATGATTACCTTAATCGAGTCCACTCGAGTGGCGAAAAATCAACTCCAAGAAGTGATAGATGCAACTATTCAACAACAAGGAAGGAATCAATCTTGGTGGGATAAGATGCTTGGAAGCAATAAGCAGTACAATGCAGTAGTTGGGCAATCAATTAATGAGCTGAATAGAGCAATAACCCAGCTTGATGTTTCAGAAAAGCAGTTCGCATCATTCTTTAATGTAAGAATACTATATAAAATTAACGTTTTCAATGTGTTTCATTTGCTTGCTTTTTTCCATTAACCGTTATGGCATAACGTGACTCATAAAAATAATTGCTAACACTTGCAGATCGTTGTAATGGAAGAAAGAGAGTCTATGCGACCTGTGTTTAATCCTACAAGACTACCCAGATCTCCTTTTGTTGGGAATACTTTGGAGGGGTCAGCTCTAGAAGGTTCAGAAAATAGAATTACTGTTTTACCCTCTGGTACCTTTACAAGTGATATGCTTGTACCGATTGGGAACCCTGACTACGTCGGTGCGAGAAGTGACGAGTGTGCGATTCTGGTTAAATGGACTCGTGAATTTAGTGCAAATCTTAATGTTAAGGTATGGAATCATATATCCATTGCAAATTATTTTATTTGACATTATCCTTATATTGTTGTAAGTGTAAGCTTTACTAATGGAAATAATTTGATTTTACAGTTTGCAGGAGACATAATGAGGTTATACTTCCAGAAGAGTTGGAAAGGTCGACTTGCACGAGCAGCATTTTCGGAGCCAATGGAATACTTTGACATTGAGAAGAAGGGCAGAGTCCGAGAGAAGACGAGGAAGGTGCTACCCCCCAGAATAAACCTGCGATTTCTGAGTTCCATAAACTTCCTATTACTTATTGTAGCGTTCTTCATTGTATTCATGATGTTTGGACTGACACTAGGAGTTTTGCCTGGTTTCTTCCTCTGTTGGCTAATATTTGTATTTATTCGAGCTATTTCAGAGCCAGAGACAAAACTTGATGATATGATATATTTGTTTGGTGATAGGAACTATAATGTAGACTTTAGGGGGCAGAATGAACATCAAAATAATACACACCAGTTTGTAGAAGGTTGATGGTTGATATTAAACTTTAACCCCAGTACCTAAAAAGTAAATGCTTTTGTGTAAGATACGAATAGCCAGGGATACCAGACAAACTCAAATTTTTAAATTTCAAAAAGTCAGAGATTACACTACCAGTGACTATTTTTACTGAATACAAAAATATGTAACATGGTGAACTACTAATTTCCAAAAAGTGTATTTTTATAATCGATTCAATACTATTGTAAAGTTAGAAGAGTTTCGGTAAAAAGGGTTTAACAACCTTGAAAAATATTAAGTTATACTATACTGGAATTAGTTTGAATAAAAACTCAGGATTTGTAACAAGTACTACCACCTTAACTTTTTAATTGTCATTTTATTTTAAAACGAGTAAATGAATACTTTTTTATTTCTAGGTATTTTATAATTGACAATCTTTTCTTTAATAAACAATGGACTTTTAATGTGTACTTGGCTAATGGCAGTTTGCAAGATGTAACTTTATGAATATTATCATTTGTCAAGTTTACTGTTTTACTCGCTTGCATTTTACGTACGCGTAGAAGTTGACATGGTTAGAAGCTTTCCAGTGGGAGACCCGCAAATAACAATTTCAGTCTGTTGTCGGAAGCAGTATAATAAGAGAGTAGTTGAAACAACTTTGTCACAAATCCCAAGCTAATTACCAGTCTCAATGCAAATGAACTTGAGTCATGCACTAGCTCTTTGAAGGAAACATGAAATTTCATCATTACTGCCATACATGTTCCAAGTTATCAAACTAGATAAAACGATTCTTTTCATAAAAATGTTTGAACTCTACTGATACAATGTATCATGTGAGCATTTGTGTTTTATTCAACTAAGCAAAACACGATCCTTCTTAATATGGTCAGTTATAGTTTCAAAAGAAACGTGTACTGCTAATCTGTAACTTGTGAAAAACAAGTCAAAAACGCTTCCAAATATTCACTTTTCGTATGAATTTCAAGAATATGTAAAAAAGTTTTCCACTATCATATTTTCCTGAGTCCCGGCGGACTTTCTTTGTTAAGGTAATAAAAGCTACCTGAAAAAGGTATTTGGCTTGTTTTGGGGTGCATAGTTTAGTATTCAATTCCACAGCTTTTCGCCGAGTGAACCGAGCTGTTCCCGTGCATAAATAACTTACTAGACTTGGCCCTAGAGGAATATCATACAAGTTGGAGAGGAATAACAAGACAAGGCAGAAAACACTTTGGATAAAGCCACGAAAGCGAAATAGCTTCAGTCTCCTCTGCACACTACCCATACGCATCTCTCTCTCCCGATTTGTAAATCTGGAGAAGCCGGGTACCTACACCACCGCTACAGATATAGAAACAAAAAGCTTCCATTCTTCTCCAAAAAAAATCTGGAACATTTTTTACATTGTCCTCCACATTGGAAAAAAGTGGGGCTTGGTACTACCGAACCTGGTATTGTACATCTCTCCTGTCTTATATTTAACGACATCCTCCCATGTCGGCCTTTTCTCCCATACAGAAAATGCGCCATAAAACATGATTGTATCGCATTCCAACTGCAATACCATTGTTCCCTTTTTCACGATCTGAATAAAATTTAACTGCTAATCATTATCTGCACAAGTATTCTCCTGCCTGACGCAGAGTCGACAATCAACATATTTTTAAGGGCTTCGGTGCTATTTTCTAGACTGAGAGTGTATGTGAATCTAGTTAATTTTTGCCGACTGCAGTATTAAAAGTTAATTATTTGCGCGTTTTGCATTATCATAAAAGTTCAAGCTAAGTAAAACGCAGTTAACCTGCAAAGTGACTGGTTTTGAAAACAAAGTAGATATTATTATTGATTGGAATTTTTAAAAAGTTTTTTTGGCATGCCTGTTACCGTTATCACTTTATCTGTGAGGAAAGCTTTCCAAAAGAAACTGGAAAATTCTACAAAAGGATCTGGATCCGGTACAAATGCCCACGTAGCAAAAGGAGCGAGTGGTGCCAATGGCACGGCGAATAATCGCGTTTGCGTGTCCAAGCCGTTTCGTCGTGTTGGAAGTAGAAAGGGAATAACTGCGGGGAAAGGGAGCAGTACCAACAAAAGTGTCAACTTTCAAGCCCTTCCTAAACGGAGTCCATCAAATATCAGCAAGAAAGCTAGTGCATTGGCGTTGCTAAGGGCATGAGCATTCAAAACTGTAAAGCCGGGTTTTTATGAACATGACGAGGATTAGTTAATCCGACAATTTAAAAAAAAAAACAAAAAATAGCTGAAATCATCGATGGAGTAAGAACAAAGTTGGGTAAGTGAAATTTATTTGTAATTATCTAATTTGTTTTATTTACAGGGTATGTTTGGTGAATAAATTTAGGATCATTCATAAAAGGCATATTAGGGTAGACCCGGTATACACGAAGTTATTTTATGGAAGAAGGCGATAGGAATGCAATTTAGAAAAAATCTTCCAGTGAGAAACCTGGAAGAAAGTATTGGAGAGAGCAGCCACTTCATTAGAGAAATGCGGAAATGCTAAAATCAACGTCTGCATTAGTGTAACGTTGCGATATTAGCTCGCGTTTTTCTCAAAACCTTTCAGGGAAAGTGAGGTCGATTGCGGTAGAATCATACAACCGAAACTTATTTACCTCGCTGAGATTATGCTGTAAAAATTCAGTTCACGGAATACCTAACCATAATCATCCTCCTCCGAATTCCTGAGGTGGCGACCGCAATCCATTTATTCCATTTGGTTCACTTTCAGTGCGTCATTTCCCCAATTCGTTGCGGAAATATTAACACTTCGACTGCACTTATTTCTTTCCATTAACTCTAAAACTGAGGAAAGTAGAAGCAAACAAATACAAGAATAATTTATTTTCCTTGGCTGCTGTCGCTACTTTGAAAAAAAAAAACGTGATCTTTCTCTTCGCAAGGAAGCCTCCACCAAATTTTAATCTTTTCCTAGTCTCCCAGTTTCCAACTTTGTTTCATTTTCTCACTAATGACATCCCTTTGGAAAGTGATTTGGGTTGCCTTGTGGCAGTATGAAAAACGTTCCCTTAAAATTACATCTCTTTACCAATAGCCCTAAAACTTTTCCTATTTTCATGTTATTCCCCCAACCTCTCTTCTAGTAAACAATTTCTATCCTCAAGCACATATTTACTGGGAAATGTATATTGCATGCTGTACATAACTAAAATCAATTATTAATCCAATTCACATTCTTTCATCTCTACGAACTACCTATGTGCCTCTATGACTAATGCTATTGGGTACTATTTGCTTTATGAACTTGTTCCTTCCAAATGACCTAATAAAATGGCAGGTAAACAACTTTTGTGTTAGAATCAATTGATTACTAAAACTATATTACTCTTTTGGGATTTTTAGTAAAGTTTCTTTCCCAAACGTCTCCAGACATACTAGTGATATAACTTTTGTTAGTAGACCCCTATTCCCCAGATTAATTTTAGGGTCTTTTGTAAAGCAAAATTGAATTTAGCAATTTTTTCGCCCTCTCATAAGAGTACCATGCACGTTTAGTGCTGAATAGTAGATTAGATTAAATTCACGCAATTGATACCTTATAAAATCCGAAATACTCGCGGTGGCTACATAAAAATGAAAATATTGCGAAAAATTGAATGTCTGTAAGTAGGGTTGTAAATTGGGCTATAATAGCAGCTATTTGTGATGAATTTTCGTTCTTAAACACTTCATATCATGACACTCTTTATCAAATCCTGGAACGCCTTTTGACAAAGTTCAGTTGCATGCTTCAATCTAATCATATCGCTGCTGTTTGTTGGTCAACCGACATATGAGTAATTTCATCTGCAAAAAGGATAACCTGTATTTCATTCCACATCACTATCATGTCGTGCATTTCCGTGTGAAATGTCCCAAGTGATCTTGAGAGAAAAAAGTTACATTTTGCGGTTAAAGATGAAGATGATGAAACGGATGGATGTCTTGCTTGACGTCATGTTTTCAGATAAAAACAAGTACTATTAGATTCAGGTTGATTAAATCAAATCAGTGTAGAAGTAAATCAAGCAGGGACCCGCTGTCACTTGCTTAGAGCATTTTCCAAAACACTTCATTTTCATGTAGCAAATTTTGAAATAAACTATTTACTATAAATTGATTTGAGTGTTTAAAGTCAAAAGTGTCACGAAAACTATATATTTGATGATCCTTCAAATAGTAACAGGCTAATCGGTTGGATTCCGTTGAAACTGAAATAACTTGCGATTTCACATTTTGAGAATGTCATGCCCTATTTCCTCGGGACTTTTTGTATTCCCAATTTCAAGCCTTTTTGAAAGGATAAAAAAGCTATTTCATATTGGTGTAGTTTGTAAGGAGAATGGTACCTTTACATTTAGCTTCATTTGTGCTTAGCGATAAAAGTAAGCGATGCCATAAATACATGTCGACTACATGAAAAGCCTGAAATCCCATTTTGCACGTTTGTAAAAGTCAAAATGTAAATCTTTTGGCCATTTTCGCTCACAATGTCTGAATCCATAGCTAATGAGGGGCTCGAGCTAGGTGTAATCTACGACATCAATATTCCTCCCTATAGAATTTACATGTTTTGTGTGGTAGCGATAATCCTTTTTATATGACAGAACTAACTAAAGGCAAAGTATTGATCTACTTTTTAACAGCTATTAATTTATAATCTTACCCATCATTTCATCTTAATTTTTGTACAGTTAAGGCTTAACTGTTAAGCATTCCTTATGATCTGAAAAATGTATTGTATAATGTCAATATAGTCCTCGACATTGATTGGTCATTGGTTCTCATTCCTCATGATTTAGCTACATGTGGGTTCAAAAATAAATAATTAATACTTGCAATTAAAATATGCTCATAACCATAATTATCTAGGGCTTTAATGGATTCCTGCATCATAAAAATAAATAATGGGAAACGCGAGACGAAAAACGAGAAGAACAAAGACCACTTAAGCTAGCCTTTTTTTCTAGCCCAAATTAGTTAACAAATAGTAGAAGCATAATTAATTTTTAATGCTTTGCGGTACAGCGTCTTTGTGGATAAAGGGCCCAAAATTACAGATTTGACGTAACATTTTTTTCCTAGAGATTAAAGAAAAGTTTGAAGACTTATGGGTATCTCGTGCTGAGCGTGAGATGTAAAAATATACGTCGCTTTAGAGTAGAGGCTTGTGATGTGAACATAATTGTAATTTTAGAAAGCTCATTTAACTCTAGCGTATCACCAAGCAGTCAACTCAACTGCTTCCTCTTGTACTTATTTTTGAGATGTGTTAGAAAAAATACAGAAGACTTTGCTTTTAAGTCTTTGTCATAAACCCTGCTCGTGGTTTAAATCTAAATTTTTTGTCATAAAATACATAATTTTTTCTACATTTAGTTCGAACAATTTAATTTGTAAAGTACAGTTTTAGATACAAAAACTGTCAGCTATTTTTATCGTTGACGATTTGTATGAATACAGAACATAATTTCTTTGTAGGAGTGGTTTAAACTTGAAAACTACCAATTAATTTTGCAATTATATCGATATACTTTCTCAGCTCGATCGTACAGTAAGAGGCTGAAGTGAAATGCTTGATTAGTTAATTGATGTGTCCGAATCGTCTCCTTTGACGAGCGTTACCGCTATTGCATTTGCACCTACCCGATTCATGTTTTTGAATGAATGGCCGAAGCTCAAAATGCAAGAACAATGCCTTCCATACACATGCAAAAATGCCCTAATCCACAAAAAAAACGAAATTGATATAAATATTCAGTGTGAAACGGATTTTGGCAGATTGATCAAAAGAATAATGCTTTTAGGTAGAGAGAATCGTGATTTAAAATTCAAGTAAATTCACAATTCACCAAACGGTGCTTTTATGAGAGACGGTAATCAGCAGTAATCACACACGGCGAGTATGCATATTTCTTTTCCTCATCTTTGCATTCCGATTCCGGCAAAATAAATTGATATAGGGTTGTCATGTCAACTTGTCTTAAATGATTTTGAATGATGTACAACATGCTGTGCTGTTATAAACAAGATTTTACTCAACTTTCGTACTTAATTTTCCCCTGCGAGGTTCACTCATAAACAATCTAATTTCAGCAGGTTGCACACACGGATAAAAAAAAATTATATGCTGGGATCATCAAGGGCAGAGGAGGACACAAGGTTTCTAAAATTCCAATTTATTCAGTTTCATCTAAGCTCAGATTTTAACAGTAATATTGGGCAGGTGACGTGTTGGCTGCGAAATTTTAAAAATATTTTATCATTTTATTCCTGCTTTCGTATTTTTAATACTTTTGCGCATTTTTGCAACGCTATTTACCTTTAACATTTGAGTTTGTAGGGGTGAACGCATTCTCCGGAGAGAAAATGACTGAATGCTTAATTACTGCTTTTAGAATTTGTGTGGGCGGCATTGGGCGGTTGAAGTGTCACTTGATGAGGTACACAAACAGTACTCTCCTGTCGGCAACTTTCTTGCAATCATTTTATAATTATAATAAGTCACATGTCAAACTTGTTGTATGCCAAGATGTGAGTAAAGTCATTTGACTTTTTAAATCTTGTTTCCTAGAACACATGCATTACTAACTGTACAAAAAAGTGCAATACTTCTAAGCGGATCTCTTTAATCACCATCAAGCTTTACAAACAGTGTTTAAAATTTTAGACTGAAAAATTCATTTGCCTGTGAAATTGAATATTAATCATACTTGAATTTGATTCCAGCAAATGATCTTGAAAATTCATTTTCTCCGCTTAATCAACGTCTTGTCAAGTACTTAAAGTTTAATACTTAAAGTACACTTGATCGAACCGGTACAACTCACTAACTGGAAATGAATGAGTTGATTAATAGTTTCAGTTCAAGTTATTTCGAAACACTTTAAAAGTATTTTTATAACTAGCATCAGCGTCAAGGCGCAGTTGCATTTCTTGTCAAAATACACGCTTGTCAAGATCACTCCGCTTTGTCTCAAACTCTGGTTTAACACTGATTAATGTCATATGTAACTACAACTCTAGCGTGGCTTCTCTCCATGTCAAACTTTGTATAGATCGTTAATCATTTGTCTCTAGCGTTTGTTTATTCCGACGGAAGAATTGTAAAAAGTAGACTCGCATATTTCCGTCTTTTAGAAGCGAAAAAATTAAAGTCATCTTAACAATTGGGCCCTTTCTCAAATCTTCCGTCATGAGAATGCGATCTTCTTACGCAAACAGTAGAAGTGCAGTTGTAGAACAACTTTTTTCATGTTTTGCACGAGCAATAAATAAATCGATTGCAAAACACTTCTCCCCTCACTGTGTATTTTTCTGTATACAATGTGCCGTTTTTCGCAATGTTGTGAAAGGTCGAAATAACATGTATAATTATCAAATTGATCAGAGATTTGTGCTAACTGTTGACATCAATTACGGACACATAAATCTCCCACATCTCGTTTATTTCCTTGGTGCTAAAAAGTCAATAGGCTTTTAAAACTATTTCGATATCTTTTTTCCATTTACATGAAAATCATCTTTGTGCGAATGATTAAAGTAGGAAGTAGCTAATATCTTAATCAGGAATTATTTTCTTTCGAAATTTCTAAGGCATTTAGTATGAAAGGCTTTATCTAAGCGATTATACAACTTTTGAAGTTGTTGAATTACATAATAACATTTGAAAGAGATGCATTTATGCAAATTTTTTGCATTTGCTGATTTCAGGGGTGGATAAGATCGCAACATAGTAATTTATGTAGCATTGTATAAAAACGTACAAAAAAAGGTAGAGAATGGCACAGGTACATAGGAACAACAACCGTGAGCAATTGTTGCTATTTTTTACTGATGATTCATACAGACTTTTGAAAATGGTGTATTGCTCATGTATGATTCATCTATTACGCCTTAACAAGAGAAAATAGAAGAGTTGCAATTCAGTTTTCATATTTCTCGTTTAAATTTTAATTGGATGGAAATATGGAAAACGCCCAGTCTCCATAGAAATAAGAGGATGTGAATCCCGTTCCATAGCTTTGCGAAACATCTGAATCGAAAATTGCAAATCAAAATCGACAAGTATGCCACGCACGAGTAAGTATTTTCCTTTAGAAAAAAGATAATTATTGTCACAGTTAAAAATGTCGGCACAAGTGATTTGCAATCACGACTATTTAAAATGTAAGTAAACCGGAAACTAATTATTGCGAAGATTCAGAGACCTACTTGATAACATGTCTTTGTTAAAGCAACATATTACGAGTCGCATTTTTTAAGTCATTTGAAAACTACGACGTTTACCACTGGCCGTTATACTGCATACCTCATTTCTCGCTCTATATATCAGAGAAACTGAGGATGAGTGTTGAGGATTTGTCTGATTCACTTTCAGTAATAGCAGTCATCAACTCATCACTCCTGTTTTTATATCACTGTCATTTTTTTCTTCCTGAACACTTTTTATGCTTTTTATTTGATGTCTTTTTGAAAATGACATTTTGCAAATGTATTTGTTGATAGATGTATGTTTCTGGAATGAAGTGGCAAATCTTGCTTGACTTGGGGCAGCTTGATAATAAGTAGTTGATCTCGAGCTTTTTTGACAAGTCTGAAAGGTGACCCTGAAAAAGATCATTGCAACGGAAGTCTGGACTATTTGTTTATTTTTTGAAGAGAAAAGCTTTCATGAATGGGGTTTATGAAGATTTTACACATTTTCTTATTACGAACTTTATGTTTTTGAACTAAGCAATGATATCCATTTTTACGTAATGCATTTTGTAGTTTGTATAATTTTCATTGACTATTTCAAATGTTATGTGCATCATGTCTTTCCCCTTTTGTGCATGTGCATCATGCTCTTTTCATCTTGCAGATGCACTAAATCTTTCTCTACGTACTTAGGTATTAATGAGGCGCATCTTCCAACCCATTCCATTCTTCTCTGTCGGATTTAAAACTCTTTAGTTGATGCACGTAAGAATATTCCATAAAAATTTTCATTCCTCTTCTATTTTTTCCTACAAAATAATTTAGATAAAACAAGAGCTGTTTACAAATGATGGTACGTAGCAAAACGCGAGTCATCGAATGATATAACCATATCTAAAATATAAATGATGCAAAAGGAGGGTAAAGAATGATGCCAATGTTAATTAATCCAACAAACATTGGCACACACATGGAGTAAAAATTCCTCCTTCGAATCAGACTTTGATACATGTTCTGCTTCATCATCATTCTCTTTCATTACGTAATGCAGTTATTCAAAATATTCACCTAGTAATTAGTTCATTTTTAGGTAGAAAAAAAGCTACTAGCCTGCGTCTACTAGTGCAAAATTAAATTTGATTTTCCTTTTTTAATTCGTCATTCGTCTTTTTAATTTGGTTCTGCGCTAAAATACTTAATTCGATCAGTTTTAGATTTTTTAAGCATATCCAATTTCAGATGACATGAATTTATATTCTTCATGAAACTATTGGAGTATTATCTCATGACAGAAATTCTGTCACAGAATTCTATTATTTGACGCGTGCACAATGAAATATCAAACAATTTTCATAGAAAGGAAGATTATTTTTGCAGTACGCCACACTCCCATATATCCTACTGAACAAGAGCTTAAGATGAAACCGTTTGTTTCAAAAGCATCTTTCAAGTTTCAAACATCTTCCTCTACGACACTACATTATCATCACATCTCTGCTACACATTTCATTTATGATTTTTACGATACGATGATACTTGAGAGATTGAACAATGCCCTTGTAGAAAAAAAGTCCAGCTTGTAGCGTGTAGATGGTCACGTGACCCGCTCTCTACAAACTTTTTC
>JAHZMU010002840.1:0-17358 GCA_027743725.1 Rambutsinella grinnellia | reverse complement strand
GATGATGGACGCGATTAAATCATTGTCGCTTATTCTGGGCAATAAGAAGTTTATTTTGGGGGATGAGCCAAGTGAATGGGATGCTTCAATTTTTGGACTTGTCGCACAAGCGTTGTATACAACGCCAGGGTCTCCGTATTATAAATTTATGACGGGTAATTAAAATAATAATATGGAGCATTGGATTGATAACGGTTTTAATCAAGTACAATTTTAATGTTCAATTACAGAAGACGCATCAAATCTTGAAAGCTACTGTTTAAGAATGAAGGAGAGGTACTGGCCGGACTCGGAGGAATGCTTAGCACGCTCTTCAAAGTAATTGGAGATTTTGTCCTGTTTCCACATCACTTTCCTTTCATGTAGTCATTTAGAAGTTCTGCAACCAATTTTGGATGCTCGACAGCAAATGTTTTCCATCCTTCGGTTTCCATTACATCTTTTCCGCGACTAAAATTAAAAATACAAAATGTAATAATGATTTGTTAATGCAAAATGTGATGAAATCATAGAAATAAATTTCTCTTACAGTTTGATAAAGTTGACGACATGATTTTTCAATTGGGCGACGGAATGGCGATCAGCCACAACTAATATTTCTGCCGCATTCTCGACGGACAAAGTTGTCACAATTATTCCCGTACAAATGTCTTTTAGCCCTTCAAGACCGTATTTGTCACTAGCAAATAGTAAATCCATAGCCATGTCCTCAATCTTGTCAGCTTTCCCGGTGTAAATAAATTGGAGGAGTTGGTCCATCACTTCTGGGTTTATATCCTGAACCTCTACTCGACTACTTTCACTTTCTTTCATTTTATGCTGAAGCATTGAAGCAAAAACGGGGGATCGGCTACTTAGGATGCACTTGTGAACTTTAAATTCACGTCCGGCTACGTCCAATGTCAAATCTGAGAATGTCTCAGATTTCAGCAAGTTCCCAAAGTCTTCTGATAAGCAACTTATGACATTTGAAGCTTCTGGTAAAACCGGGTTGCTTGAAATTGTCGTTGTTTTCCCGAATATTATCATGTCACAGCGGATAGTCAGTGTATCATTCCGTATAACTTCTTCACGCTTCTTAAGTAAACCTGAAGGCTGTATGAAGCTCATCATCCAGTTGCTGTCCTGCAAGTCCCCTTCCACTACGTGGAAGTCTTGTCCGCTTGCATCCAAGATGGATATCTTCCATTTTGTAAACACCTTGGTTTTATTAACATTCCATAGGGCCACATCCATCATATCATGACCATCGTCTTCGTAAAATTTTGCTCTGAAATTTAAATCGATTAGCATAATATTAATGCAAAGCGTTCAAAAAGAATCTACTTGTTTTGTATCTTTTGCAAATTACGCAATTTTCCATTTCCAGCTCTCATTTCCATTTATAACAAAAATGGGAGATACTGGCCAGATTTCCTTGTCGGCAGGCATTCCTTTCCAATAAGATGTGATGTGGTTAATAACCCAAGTATAGCTGTATTTTACAGAGTCCACCTGACAATTTTGATTTTTAAATTATACACTTATTTAATTTTACCTTAACTGCTTAAATTTTATTTACTTGAGTCATGCCCCCTCCATCAGTGCGTACTGCAGATGAAGTGTAATTATTAAGATTCACTTCCATGATTTTACTTATTAATTTTTAAATAACAAAAGTTAAAAAATAACTCAATTAATTAACGAATGTGTAAATTTAGGGAAGTACTTGAAATATATTTAAAGTTTAATTTTATCTAATCTTAATGCTCAGCCATCTTACGAGACTTTATGGATCATTTATACATAAACAGGATTCCTATTACAGGAGTGTGGGTATAATTACCCAGTGAAGTTGCACAAAAAAATTGTACTCTTGCACAAGTAGACGAGGACAAGAGTCTCGTCACTTGACGCAATTGGTAAGAAAAGTACACTTGCCTTCAGCAAATATTGGTATCTTGCAACTTGGAAGTTGCAAGAGACACATTTATGATAAAAGTCTAGTCTCGTTTTCTATTACTACTTTTACTACCCTATTCTTCCAAATTGTAGTTACAAGAATATTACGACTCTTCTAGAGTTAAAAGGCATTGTTAAAATTAGCGTCTATACTCAATCAAATAATTGTCAGTTGTATAAATTAATTGGTATTGACTTTGTCACAAATTAGATCTGTTAGTTTCTTACTTAAAAAGACGGAAAGGAAAGGATGTGCTGATCTGAGCTAGATCATAAACATATTTCATGTATATTATTATTACTCTCAGACTGGGAGTCTCAGTAGTTCTCTACCTCTTATAATCAGGTTCTCTATTCTAAATAAAACCAGTCAAGCTCACATACTTGTCCAGACCGGACCCCAGCCTAACGTACTTATTTAATCATGTTATAAAGTCCTTAGGATTTATCAGCTACCGCCACACTAATTAGAATGAATACCTAGCTTATTCTTCAAGACAATCATATATTTATCATGGCGGTCTAAAAATACATTTACTCAACTATAAAAAATGGCCTTTTTAATAACAGGAAAGAGGATATGTCGTTTATATTTTTTCTCTCATTATCAATTCGACCAGCATTAACATCAGCATCCCCAATTATATCTTTCGAAATTAACTCAGCTTTTAACGAAATGTCCTATTATGGGACTCTCATCTAGTCAACTTAATTAGGTCAGCTCGATTAATCCGAATAAGTTCTTTTTGTCACTTTTTCATTATTGATAATAACCTTAGAGTATTTTTAAAAGACTTTTATGATAATAGCGTATGGTATAAATGATTTATAATAAATCAAATATTTGCGATTTATAGGATGCCTCTTATTGGGGAACTACTCACCGACCGACAGCCTGTCCTTATTAGATAGACAGACTGTTCGTATTAGACAGACAGAAAGGCTCTATAAAAGTTAATCGACTTTTTCCAGTTTTCATATTTTGTCAAATAAATGTGCAAATAATAGTGACTGTTTGACCAATTTCTAATAATCATATTGCATATTGACATATTTAACGACTCGTCGGTCTAAATTTTAGACCCTAAAATAAACCGACTGAAGCCTTTGTGAAAGATTTGATACTTTCCATGATTTGGATATTTGGTGCAAATAGTTTCGAATTGTTTCGGTATTAATTTTGTACACTTTGAATTACTCTTAGACAATTTTTAAAACTTGTAAAAATATGATCTATGCTTTGTCTAATAAGGACAGGCTGTCGGTCAGTTCACAAAAACAACTTATTCGGATTAATCGAGCTGACTTGATTAGGTTGACAAGATGGGACATTTCATTAAGAGCTTATTAGGCTTGTTTAATAAATTTAAATGGGTTGTCACTATATATAAGTTTGTAAGGTTGTAAAAGGATTGCGATTTTCGCAAATTTACATCACTAAAAAGACTTAATTTTAGAGAAGTAGCTTGAGAGAATAATATAAATATATTAATACGACAATTTCATTGTGCATAACAATCTACAAAAATATATAAATTTGGCATTTTTACCATTATTTAACAAACATAGAATGTTAATATCTACATTTTATTCAAAATAACTGGAAAACTAGGGAATAAATGGGGAAAATGTATACTTAATAACAATAAAATTTAAAGGAACTGCAGTATGAGCTATAAACATGGATTGTTTTTGCTAAAATGCCAACTGCAAATATTATTTTATAATTAACGACACCAGCAAGGTAAAGGCGGTTGCTTTTGAGCAAAACAACAAGGAGACGAAAAAGCCACAATAAGGTTTTAATTATCAGATTCAACTTGAATCATTCAAGGCAACACGCATTCGGAATTTGACAGTCGAACAAGCAATCAGTCCAATCTCAACTGCCGAAGCCGCCTACTACTAACTTCGTCCTTCAAAATGCTTTTAAACGACAATCTCCCATTTTTCGAGAGAAACTACAAAATCATCAGCATCCTGAAAGGATTCCCGTTATACTGGGATTTTAAGAGGAAGCTACTTCTCTTCAATTCAGATTCAAAAGGTTTGATAAAAATGGAGAGAAAATGCCGTTTGCATTTCGTTTTCATACTACTTCTTGTATGCCAAGTGGTCTTGCCATTGCATGAGATAACTCCTGTTGAACTAATTGTTTGCGCCTTAAACATATTTGCTAATGTAGGCATTCACATATTATTCCGAACGTGTGTGAGAAATGGCAAAGAAATCGTTACCTTCGTGAATGGCATAATCCAAGCTTACTCAGCCAATCCAAGTAATAATTTAATTTTTAATAACTCAACCATTTATTAATCAATTTACTTTTTTAGACAAAACTAAAAGGGTTCCAGGATTAATTGATAAGCTGTGCATATTCAGCGCGCAAATGGCTTCTATGATGGCACTTACGTATCCATTTGTATTCAACCTGGGGGTGCAGTACATCTCTCCTTGTCAGCCAAGTCGAGTGGGTTACTGGTTACTTCCGGAATGCCATTCAGCTCCATTAAACATTCGATTTGGAATTAGTTACGTAGTTACTGCAATAAATCTCTACGTTATCATATTTCCGCTAAGGGCAGCGTCCTTTTGCTATGGAAACGTTCAAGTATTGGCTACCCTTAGTATAAAGGACTTGCTTTTCATGTAAATAATTTAACAAATTATAATTTGAGATGGTTTTTAAAGATTTGTTTCTTCTAAGGTTTTCCTCTCCCGGTTTCCCAAATAGTAATAGTCTCCATCGAGCTGTCAACTACCGACGAATTCAATTGCTTGTGACTTTGGCTAATGCAATATTTCAAAAAGGCTTAACAGGGCTAACCGCTGCAGCAGTTCTGATCCAATCACTAAGTTTAACAATGATGATTAGAATGAAATGGAGTAGTGAAATGTCAACGATGAATACTCTCTTCATTCTAATGTTTATCCAGACATCTCTACTAAACTGTGTGTATCTTGGAGCTCTTGCGGGCGTCTACACAGAGTCAAAGAGGGTCCATCAAAAAGGTCTTGGGATGGTAGCATCTGAAAATTCATCAAGGAAAGGAAAGAAAATGATGAGGGTTTTTATAAAATCGTGTCCTTATTTAAAAATAAAGTTTGGCACGATAAATTTCATTGAGGAAGGGACTCCCTTTAAATGTATGGATTTTGCGAATCAAATTAGTCTTCAGTTTTTGCTCTTAAGCTCAGCAAAATAATTTTAAAAAAATATACTCTAATTGTTAATCATGCCATGTAGAGGTGTGGTTATGTCTTATGGTCGGATATGCGCACTTTCATAGAAAATACGTGTAGAAAAAGTGTAATTTAATTAAATTTAAATTTTAATATGAAGGTCAAATATTCGTCGTTTATTTATCCGGAAAATAAGTGATCGAATGGAAGCAAGTCGTGAGTTAATTAGTTAAGAAAACACAGAGTAAACACAAAATATTTACAAGGAATTTGAGAGAGCGAGTTTGATATTATTTCTGATTTGCTGTCAGCTCATAAGTTTGTTGTCAAAATTTGCAAATAGTCTACGTTTACACGGGCTTAATTGGATACTTAAATTGAATTTAGTTAAGACTTGAAAGGGGAAAACTGACATCAACAAGCTAAGGGCGTATGTGAAAGAAAAACAACCAGAAGGCGTGGAAACGACTTAAGAAATTGTAACTTTCACCTTTAAATCCGGGGGCTGAATGCCAAACTATCATTCCAATTTCCAAGGTTTGTTGTGAAGGTACCTAATTTCAGCCTAAATTGTGAAAATGAAATACCTAAGCGAATTTAAAATACTTAATTATTTGGTAACTGGGCTAAATCTCTACGTAATAATATCTCCATTCTTTGCTGTATCCTTTTGCTACAGCAACGTCCGAATATTAGGGACCCTGAGTATTACGGACTTGCTTTATATACAAATAGATAATTTTTGATGGTTTTAAAACATTTAGTTTTTCTTGTTTCCTGAATCGTGTTTAGTAAACTGTGTGTATTTTGGAGCCGTCGCAAGTAATCTACATGGAATCAAAGAGGGATTCCTTGAAAAGCTTTGGAATGGTAGTAACCAAAAATTTATCAAGAAAAGAAAGGAAAATAATGAATGTTTTTATAAAATCTTGTCCATTCCTAAAGATTAAAATTAGATCAATAAATTTTGTTGAAGAAGGAACTCCTTTGAAATGCATGGATACGGCTAATCATATTAGTCTTCGGGGTTTGCTCATAAGCTTGGCTAATTAATATATTTGTATATGAATGTAGAATTTTATGAATAGTCTTAATAGAATATCTGAATAATTCACCCAAATTAGTTGTTTTTGCTAAATTAACATCAAGTAGAATATTTTATAATATATTTAAAATAATATTTAAAAAGAGGATGTCATATCCTCTATAATTAATTGATAGTAAAGTAGGCAATGTCAATATTTATGGATAGCCTCCCTTTCAGTCCAGTCCTTCACTCTAACAGAAATGATTAGGATGAAATGGTATGGTGAAAGAAAAGAGATGACATTTATAAAATCGTGTCCATTCCTACAGATAAAGTTTGGAGCGATAAATTTATTTGAGAAATGTACTCCTTTTTGAAATGGTTAGATTTTGCTAATCAAATTAGTCTTCAAGTTGTGCTGTTAAGCTCAAATAAATAGATGTATTCAGAAAATTGTGCAGTATAATTGCGTTAAGATTTTTAAAAAAATATTGCTTTTATTAAATTTGTAAGAGTAATTAGAGAAAGAAAGAAGATAATTTACAGACGTCAGAGATTATGTAAGCGAATCTGAACTAATGTTTAGCTAGCTTCATACTTCCTGAAAACTTGTTAAAAAATTATTTAAATTGTAAAAGTTCACATTAAGCTAGGTTTCCGTGTCACTGAAGTTAACCGGCAGGAGTTGTGCTACCAGTAGCTCCAGTAGTGGCACCGGAAGTTGATCCAGTCGCGCCAGTAGTAGCACCGGATGTGGAGCCAGTGGCGCCTGTGGTTGCGCCTGAGGTTGACCCAGTAGCTCCTGAAGTAGCGCCAGAAGTAGGACCCGTGGTGCCTGCGCTAGTTGCCCCTGTAGTGCCACCGGATGTTGACCCAGTAGCACCTGAAGTGGCGCCTGTGGTTGACCCTGTAGTAGCTGCTGATGTAACTACAGTCGTTGCTAAAGTTGATCCTGTTCCTGTCGTAGCGGCAGTTGTACTAGTTCCTGATCCAGACCCTATAGCTACACAGAGATAATAAGGTTGGTGCATAAAAGATTGGCAGTGGCAACGCAAATTCTTGTTTGGAGGGAACCAAACGCCACCAAATGGGCATGGACTTGATGGTCTCCCTGTTGGTGGACGGGTTGCTGGTCTTCGAGTCGTAGGTCTTCGTGAAGGAGTAGCTCGAGGGTCGCATATGTAACCGCAATGACCCCAGCAATGGCAATGGAAGCCTTTCTGATCCCTGTAGGTAGTCCCGCTTTGACAATTGCCGCTGTCGGCCCCTAAAATAGAGTTTAAATAATCAGTTTAGGTTTAAAAATACACGTTTTAAATAATTCATACAATACGACGGTGGATTTGGTGTTGGATGATTGCAGCGGTGAGCCTGAGAAAGCGCACCTGTTGAAAATAAATCAGTTAATTTCAGTTTAAAGACATTTAAACTATATCTTACCGGAAATAACACAGCCAAGAATGAAACTGGCTACGAAGAAAAATCTGGAAACACCCATTTCAAAGCTTTTTATAAAACTTTTTTTCAGTATCTTTAAATTTTTATCTTTTTTTGTTGCTTCTAATGGTTGTTAGCTTAATGTGAACTATGCCATTAAGCTGAGCGGCGTGCCTTTTTATATCTGATTTTTCACCAGTTTATATGTTACCGGAAGATATGTCCTTCCATTTTAATTGACACGTTTCAAACAAAGATACAGCGTTATTTAAATTGAAGGCTAAAATATTTCCTTGTCCTCCGATTAACAGAATATTCCACTAACTTTAAAGATGAACTAAATATTTATGAGAAGCTTAGATCAGTACACGCATAAAATCAATTGGTGATTGACAAGTGAAGAGAACTAGTATTTTGTTGGATGTAACAGAATCAATCTAACTGATACTTGTCACTTATTGTTACCTTCGTAATCAATTTTAAACAAGAGATGAGTCAATCAAGAAGGAAAAATACTATCAACATTAATTAGCCTCCTGAACATTCATTTTATTAAAGATTTAATTCTTGGCATTAATGAAATCCCTGAATGATCGCATCTCCTTCTTGTAAAGCATCTCTATACTGCTTTTTAATTCTTTCCAGAGCGCTGTCAAAACCCAACCATTCATATTTGGAGTTTTCGGGAGAAATCAGCTCAATCTTTTTCCCCAAGTTTGTCAGCTTAGCAGGCCAGAGATGAACCTTCTTAATTGTGCCGGAGCTTGTTTCGTACTAAAATCAAAACATTTTATATAAAAATAAAATATTTTTTTTTCCTTTTAAATTATTTCTTAAATATTCTCATCCCACCTGAAAGAAAACCTTGTGCTTTACATGAACATCGTAGTCTTCATCAACATCATACCCTGTCTCTTCACTCGTTTCACGAATGGCAGCTTCCAAAGCGAGTTCATTTTCGTCCGTGTTTCCTTTTTAAAAAAATATTTTAGCAATTTGAAATCTTGAGGTTAATTAACTTACCTTTTGGCGGACTCCAATCATCCCTATCAGCTTTCTTTAAGAGTAAATACTGAATACTATCATCTTTTATTCTGTAGAAAATGAAACCTCCAACTATACTAACTTCTGAATAAGCACCGTTTATCAATGAGATAAGCACTAGAAGCAAGAAAGTTTTTTTAAGCTTAATCATTTTAAACCAAACGAATAGACTTAAATTAAACCCTAAATTTTCAAAATTAAAGCATTCTCTTCTACTAAATATTGAGGTTAATTAATATCTTAATGTAATTGTCATTATCTCTGTTAATTACACAAAATAGCTTGTAAACGAAGACATTAGTAGAAACATTTAGGTCAATTACCGCAACAAGTATTGATTCAATCATCAATTTATTGTAACAGTGTTACATATTTCTTGTCGCATTTACATGTTACATGGCTTGTGACATAACCTCACTCTGGCGTTGCACTCGCATCAATTTATTGATTAAACAGTTATCGTCATTGCACAACTCTTTCGTGGAAATATGCTTTTTGATAAAGACCAATGTGCTGATAAGGATTAAGGGATCGAAATTGGTTATTCAACTCCAGGATTCCATAGATAAGCCGTGTCAATTATCTAATTTGCAATAACGGTTTTTCATATCTAATATGTAATCCTTTTCGGCTTTCAAAATCCCTCCGGTGAAAAGTTAATTCCAATTTAGCTTTTGATTGATTGCTTGCAAGACGTGTACACGCGTGTGACAATCTCATTGAGTTTTTTGGGATCTTTCGATATAAAATTTATGACCAAATGACGCAATTCGGGTTGAGCTGATGAATTTTTGTCACATAATTTAATCCTATTTAATGCTGGATTAAAGATTTTGCTCGTTTTTCATTTTTCAAGCCTGGATAAAAACCAATAAGAAGGAGTAAGCCTTTCATCCAAAAGCATTCCTGCAGTAGCTTGTGTCTAATTTTATTAACCTTCAAATTAAAATGAAGCCTTTTAGAGGAGTTCATTTGGTTATCCTTTTGATAGGATTTTCCTCCATTAATTCGGCAGAGTTGGTCCAAGACGAAAATGATTTGATTGTCGACGCAGGTCCGCTTGGCCCAATTGAAGGGGTGCGGCTACTGACCTTGGGCTCGTCTTCAAGATCATATCTTGGCTTCCAAGGCTTAAAATATGCATATCCTCCAACGGGAGAAATGCGTTTTAAGGTAGGAATTTTTAAACTAAATATTTGTAACAAAGACTAAAATATTTAATACCTCCACAGCCTTCAGTGCCCTTCGACGGACCTCTAAATGAAAAGAATCCTGATAAGCCATACAATGCTAAAATCCCCGGTTTTGCTTGCCGTCAACCAAATGTAGTTATTCCTATCCCGCAATCCGAAGACTGTCTTTCCCTCAACGTTTATACTCCCGCAACCCCCGAAAGAAATAACGGGACTTTGTACCCCGTAATATTTTTTATTCATGGCGGCGCCTTTACAGCAGGAATGGGTAGTCAGTATACCGGCGCCCGGTTACTAAACAAGGATGTCGTCGTAGTATCAATAAACTACAGACTAGGCAGCTTTGGCTTCTTCTATTTGGAGAATGAAGACGTTCCCGGAAATGCTGGGATGTATGACATGATCAATGCTTTAATTTGGACGCAGAAATACATAAGCTATTTTGGAGGAGATCCAAATCGGGTAACAATCGCAGGCCAATCAGCGGGCGGAGTACTTGTAACCCATTTACTAGCAAGTCCATTAGCTTCCGGATTATTCCACGGCGCTATTGGAGTCAGCGGCTCCGCTTTAGCGTCTTGGGGAACAGCAAGCAAGCCAATGGAAACTTCTTATAGAATTGCAGAGTTATCAGGCTGCTATGAAAGAACTGATGAGGTTCCCGATGAAGAAGTTAAAAAGCAAATGGCTGATTGCATGAGAACTGTCGATGGAAAGGTTATGGTCGATGCCCTATTCAATTATCAGGTTGAAGAGAGAAAGAAAGGCAGATTAGCATTTGATGCGTCTTCTCCCGTCATCCAAGATTTCCCACTTGATCCTCAGTCTGACTTTGTAAAGCTCATCCCAGTCAATCCACAAGAAGTTTATGAGGCCGGGGAACAAAGCAAAGTCCCCCTTATGATTGGAGCCACGCGACACGATGGCTCTTTTATACTTGGCGTTTACTACAATAAATATTTGAAAGCTAATGGCCTAGAAAATGACAGGGAATATCTGAAAAACAAGCTAGTTCCAAAGATTTTAGAGGCTTTTGGTAAAAAAAATAAACAACTAATTTATCTAAACAATTTTAATCAATGCTGATGGTTTATTTGCAGATATTGAAAGTGAATTTGGGATTGAAAATTCAATTAATAAAATGTATTTGGGGGAGGCAAGAAAGACGGGATTGTTTTCGGAGATGTATCCGGGTTTTGTTGATGTAAGGGAAATAATTGCTTCTTAAATTTATTTAGTATTTAATTATTTTTGTAGATTATCAGTGTCTTCTTCTTCAAATCGCCTGGGTATGAATTGGCCCTTCATCATTCGCGTGTTAGTGACACCTACTATTATAGTTTTGACTATAAAGGAGCGAACACAATGTTTAACCTTTTCTTTGGGTTGGAGCAGCCTCCAATGAAGCCTGGTAGATAAAATATTAAAATTAGGTGGGATGAAATAATGGCTTATGGATTTTTTAGGAATTGGGCACGGCGACGACATTATATTTTTATTCCAAGCAACCCTCGGCAATCTTAATGCTGAGGATGCCGAAGTTAGCAGGAGGATGGTTGATTTATGGGTTAACTTTGCTTATTATGGAAATCCTACTCCTTCCTCAGAGGTAGAGGAATGGCCTCTTTTGGACAGGACTAGTCAGAATTATTATAGTATTGGAAAGGAAAGTAAAGTATTAAATTATTATGAAGAGAGTTGGAGTGGAGTTGGAGTAGAGATTATTAATCCGGAGAACTAAGAATGTTATTAATTTTGGAGGATTTAAATTAAAGAGTTTATTAAATACCTAATTTTATTACATATGCAATTAATTTTAACTTTAAATATACCAAAGCAAACGTTTTACAGAAGAGTTCTATTATAAAGTCTGTAATAGCAATTACAAACCCAATTAGCAGGACGGAGAAAATAACCTGTATATTTCCTTTCATATTTGCCGCAGTAACCTTTTCATTATTTCCGGTTTTCAAAGTTTCGTTTCCTACATGAGATTGCTGAAAGTCAACTAAATCCATCCATCTTTTTACTATCCCAGATTGACCAAACCGTGAAATTCTACCAATAAAAGATGAAGATATTTTTCCTGATACATAAATGCCGATTAAAGACCCAAAATATTTTTGAGTGATTTTATAAGCCCCTTTTATTTCGGCAAATTCATCTGCAACGTCGGCTGGTAAAATAAGAGCTGTTTTTTCACATTTTGAAAGCGATTCCAAAAAGTATTCTTGCTCTAATTGATGATATCTCCGTCGAATATTAAGGACTAGTTTGGCATCCACTCTAACAACTTTTGAAGTGCTTCCTGGATACGTTGACAAGGCTAAAGGTAGAATACGATCTGTCATAAAAAGCCTGCTGTTATTTATCAAAGTCTCGTCTAATTTTATAGCATCTTTGCGAAGATAAAATTGGGTGATTTGAATATTCTCTTGCATTTCTGATACAACATCTATCTCTTCCCCTAATTGGTATTTATGTCTGGGTTCTTCGAAACACTTTTGTTTAAGATTTATATACGCCGTGATGTTAAAATTGTGTAGATCAAATGGATTAATATTTACTTGCCTTACGCGCGTATAAATATTAAAACTGTCGGATAATAACTGGTCGATTTGCTCGTAAAGGAGTATTTTACGAGAGAGAATAATTCTGTAGACGTTGTCATTAACGTATGCATAATTTATAACAGTGATTGTGATCATAAACGTTCCTAATATTAGCTTAGCTGATGCCTTCTCAGATATTATAGGAGCATTTCCCTTCCCAAGGTAACCATTAGTAGAGCAAACATGTATCTATAAATTTGATACTGCCAAAATATGTCCATTGGAAGCTCCGAAATAGACAGACAAATTGCTACGGAAATAATTGAAATAAATAGCAGTATCCACGTTGTAACGTCATAAACATTAGTTAATTCTGAAAATGGGAGGTTGCCAGTCCCTTTGTGCCCACACGTGACAAGATTATACCAGCCAGGTCTACTCTCTAAAATTAGGGGTAAATGTTGCAGAATTCCTGAAGTAGGGTAGTTATCCATGTTAACATCAGGCGTGTCAAACCAAAGATGAGATGAAGCAGTAAGTTTTAACTTGCCTCTTCCAAATTTACAAAATACTGCGGTTGGAAATGGATCAAGTATAAATGTTGAGTTGGTAAAAACCGTTTCTAAAATATAAACTTGAGCTTGAGCCCATCGTGAATATTTTTGTGACCAAAGTTGGTTACTTACTAAATAGGGAAGTTTACCACATATATAAATTATCTTTTGTACCTCCCCTACGTTTTTTGCATTATTTGATGTGATTTCAAGCAAGCCTAAAGGGTTTGTACTTTTATCTAGCAAAAGATATAAGTTTTGCTTATCCAATTTAATAAATGGCAAGATTTTGTTGAAGACAATTCTTGATATGAATCTCCCATCAAGGAAGAAAGGAAGTGATGAAATCAAATAAATTTGTTGTCTGCCTGCTGAACGAAGGTGAACTAAAAGCAAGTCCATATTTATCGATCCAATTTCCAAAGTAGTAGTAATATCTTGCGCTATGTTCTGAATTTGTTTGGTTATAATGTTCCTAAGGAATTTAGTTGTTCCTCCAACTATGAGTAGCTTGATAGATGAAATTTTAGACGGTAAAATAGCCCTAGCGCGCCTTACTTCAATTGTTGAAGTAAACGATTGAGTGTACCAGACTGGCGGATATTTAAAATGATGCGAGGTTGAAACCCGTGTATAATTTGAAACAAGGTTTGAGGTCCCCATAGTATATAGTGGAGGAAATAGGTCAATCTGAGCTTCACAATTCCAAGCTTTAGATCCAACCGACAAACGTCTTTTGGAAATGCTCGGGCAGAATTTAAAGAAAAAGTAATACATAACTGGGCTAAATAAATTTTCATTTGTGTGTGAAGAGCAAAGTGGAATAGTTGAATTAAATGGAATTTCTCTGTTGCTTTCAACTGCCCAGGATAAATACTGATCTTGATTGTCGAATATGCTTGTTACTTCGGCATGAATAGGAATTGGCTTCCGAATAATAAAACTTTGATTTCCTGCAGCAATCTGAATTCCAATAAAGTTTGTTACAATTAACATGCATCTTTGCAAAACGTTTTCTGCAAATTGAAATTCAATTGGGTTCATTGATTGGTTCCAAAATGCGAAAAGGTTTTTATTTAACTGCTTAACAATTCGGTCATTGTTTTGGGTTTTGAATATTATATTTGTGTTACTAATCCGGGGAAGGAAAATAAAGGAAGTTAAAGCTAGAAAGAAAAATACATACTTTCTATCCATTACAGTTTTGCTAAACGAATAACAATTCGTTATTTAGTCACTAAACATATTCCAATTTTAGAAGTGTTCAGTTGTAAGTATCAATTTTCAATAATTCAGTTCGATATCAAATTTAAACCAAAGAGATCCTCTTTGTCATACTTTCCGCTACACACTTTCTTTAACCTGTTGGAAAAAAATTTGATGATTCATCTCATTTTATTTTAAGTTTGTTTAATTTTGATTGATATCATAATGTGAATTTCATGAAATGTTCTACTTGACACGCTACTCTGGGATAGAGTTGTGAATAAAAGCTATTAATGGTCATCTAAAAGTAAACTTGAATTTATGCAAAAGTAATGGAAATTAATAAAAAACTAGAATTTCATTTCTGGAGAATTAAAAGTAATAAAATTGAAAAATATTTTTGACGCATCGAAAAATCAGACGTTTTTAAGACAACAAAAACAACTACGTAAATATTTTAGTATTTGTCTGGTTCTTCAAGGCATTCATTTCGACAATAACTAATCAGCACCAAATCCTGCCTTTGTACAAATTCTAAAGCTTGTGGCCGAAATGACCTGATGTTTTACTTTGCTAATTTGCTTGAAAGTAATGGTACTCAGCTAACAATTATTTTACTTCATTATACGTTTTATGAATGCTTGCTCAAAATAGGCCAGAGTTAGTGAGAAAATCGATTATTTTTAATTACGTGATTGCGCCTCTTTGTAGCTACAGAAATGTCCTAAACGAAACATTTTTTTACATATAAAATGGCCAAGTAGTACGGAGTTTTCATTCATTATTAAAGAGCAAATATGTTTGATAATACGTAAGAATTGAGCACAGCTTGAAAATAAAAATGTTTGTAATAATCTTATTCATATTTTCCTGCAAAGGTATAAATTTTGTTTCTGGAAGCGAGCTTAACAGCCACTTGAAAGTGTTTGAGGGATGTCTCCTCCACATAATAAACTTTCAGGGTGCTCCACTCTCATATCACCCCATTCCCGTTGTGCTCACGAGGTATTGGATACAACCAAAACGATTCGCTTCATCTGCAGAAACTATTGTGGGAAGCTATCCTTCCGAACATCTAAATTTGAGTGCAATCAATCGTCTGAACTTCATTACTTCTCCCAATGCCACCTCAACTTTTGAACCAGTTGATTTCATTGGAAGAATCCGGCCTTGGCTTTGCGAAGCTCACGTATTCCTTGAACCGCCGAGGTACAAAGACGCTCCTGAATATTACGTTGAGGGTTGGATAAGTTCCAGAAGAGGATTGGCTACTCCACTTTCTTTCATCCAATTCTGGACGTTGGGGTATAAAGGGGATCTCGCCTTTTTGAAGAGTCTTGACGAACGAATCCGTTACCATTGCACCAGACCTAAATATCACGTGATAATTAGCAAATCAGAGGAGCCCATAGTTGTTCCTTGGTACATGATGCATATAGTTCGACAAGGATCATCCTCTGAGTATCTCTTAAAGATTGACTTGGACTCGAATCACTACAGACTGTTCATAGTTGACTCGGCACATTTCACAAAGCATTTACTTTCTAAAAACACAGTTTCCAGAGAAGCATTTGAAACACTTCTCTCTAATTGGCATCAACCTACTTGGGGACTATTCCAAGCGTTTCGCTACTGTGTTGAAATTTCCGACCGTTTACCTTCCCTGGATGAGTATAATGACAGATATGATGTGGTTCGAAGGGACTTCTTTTACCTTGCATCTGATGCATATTTCTGTTACATCATAACTGCCTTACTACGCTCCGTCATAGGTCCAAATTCAACAACTAAGGCTACAATATTGCAGGGTGTTACTTTAGAAGAGGAATTAAAATATCTGGTAAATTCCACAGGAATTCCTACACAACTTGGTACACATCCTTTACTTGCTGTTAGCATGAGTGGAGTTTTAGCCCCTTATTCGGAATTCCATTTTTATGAATTTCACGAAAAATTTGTCTCTTGCGGGAAACTAAAGGTTGATCAAGCTATATCCTTTTATGATTTGTTCTCTTCATTCGACAACCCCACATGGATTACTCTGACGGTTGTCATTGTCACATCCATTCTCATGTTCCGGGTATATCAGAAATTAGGAAAGGATGAAAATTCAACATATAGTTTTGCTTTTGGAATGTTTCTTTTCACTCCAACATTAGAGCAAAGTGTTCACTATGGAGACCTTTTAAGCAAGCGGTTCCCTTCCCTCAAGGGATTCATGTCTGTTTACCTTATCGGTTGGCTCTTTCTCAGCAACTTCTTCAAAGGAGATAACATAACAGCTCTCACTTCTCCTATGCCACCCACACCAATCATTTTTATAGAGCAGCTCAAGAATTACAGCGTGGACACCTACACCTTTCCTGGAATCATGCACAGCTTGAATGTCAATATTACTCCTAAAGAAGCTTCAAATATGCCACTTAAGAAGCATTTTATTTTGCCAAATATTGTATCCCGGACGCTACATTTTAGCACACGATTAGCTAATCAAGTTCTCCAAATCCCACCTCAGCAATCCCTCTTTAATCTCCTCCCAAAAGGAGAGCTGGCATTTCTCAATCTCTCCAAACTACATCCGAAATCAAAGGAACTAGTTCATTTATGGAATTTTGATAAGCGTAGGCGAATTGAGAGTGCGAATGATATAATTTCAATATATACGGAGGGTTGCTTTAGACAATCTCCGGCGGCTTTTGCAGTACCTGATATACTTACAACTATGGTGACCTCTTGGTTGAAAGCTGCTGGAATCAAACATGTTTACATTGGCAAAGATGTCTTAATTAGGTTGGTGGAGGGTTATAGTAGTTTGAATAGTTATGATAAAAAAGCAATGATAAGAATGAAGGGACTCTTCACATCCGGAATTGTCTCGTTTTGGTATAAGGCCAAGGAAAAGCATAATAAAAATATTGGGTTTCGCTGGAAGCCGAGAGCTGGGAAAGATGAGTTTACCACAAGTAGGTTTATGGAAGAAGGGGCATTTATTGTTATCTTCTCGCTAATACCGATTGGGTTGGGGTTAGCAGGAATTGGATTCGTATGCGAGATTTGCAAAGCAATTGGTCTAAAGAGAAAGAAAGATGGTAGAGTAGTTGCAGTCGAACTTCCGTAAGAACAAACACCACGGGAAGCAATATTTTCTTGTTCTTAGGGAGTTTTGTTCATATAGAACTACCCTATTAGAGCAAAATTTTGCTCCTACAGAGTTTTCTGCA
>JAHZMU010002839.1:0-23591 GCA_027743725.1 Rambutsinella grinnellia | reverse complement strand
CCAACACTGTTGCTAATCCCACTGGCAGAACATTACAAAACTAACTTATTATAGGGCTTTTGTCGAGTTCCCCAAACTTACTTAAAATACACTTTGTTTATCCTCCTTTCGTAAAAACTCTCGACTACCTACTGGGGTCAAAAAGCGCTTTTAACCTGCCCAGATCCATCATCCTGACAAGGGCAAAAAGTTTTTAATTTTTCCACTGACAGTTAACCCCTCCGACTCTAATTGCTCATGATGTATGCATAAAGAAGGTTTGTAAATAACCCATGTCAATTCTCTCCCCCCGTCCACCACCATTTTCTCAAAGTAAATCTTTAACGAGATTAAATTGCCGCGAGATTAAATGAGACAAATCTACTATGTGTGTGGACATTAGCTGGAAACTTTTTAATGAGATGGAAGTTGAAAGTTAAAAAAAATCTCTTTTAATATTTACAACTATTCATATTACACGTAATAATGTAGGAAGGACTTTTCAAATTAAACTTTCCAGACAACATTAGCAATCCCTATTAACTTTCTTGGGTATTATTATCATCTGAGGAAGAGTTGGACTCTGGTCTTTAGATTGGATTGTTTCCGTAATCTTCATTTAGTGAATGGATACCTTCAACTGATTTCGTCCCTATTGAATTCCTCTTGATCTTATCATGTAATTTTCTTTTGAAAATCAAAAACATAAACAACACTGTACGTTATAGCATCACAATTTTTCCTAACATCACTCCCCAAATCTAATCAGCAGTAAAACATGCCCCTTAATCCAATCCTTATCTGTTTTTCTATTTATTTCAAGCTAGACTCTTCGACAGTAATGTCATAGAGCTCCAATCTGCTTTATCTTCATTAGATTTGGAGAAGCAGTAAAGAAGGGAGATCGGAAAAGGTGAAGTTCGTAAACCTCGACGATGATTTTGTTTAGCGATTTTCCCAACTTGCTTTCCCTTTTCCTATATAGCCAATAATTTTCATTGTCTTTTGCTCTCCTCTCGTACAGCGTCAGACAGAAACAGTTAATATTTTAAAGTAGTAGCTGTAAACTCTTCTTGTCTCTTTTTATTTTTGCTTTGGAGAGTAAAGTTGAGAGAAAACTTCAAACATCTTAAATAGTTTTGGGGAAGATGAAAGAGAAGAAGATAAAAAGTGTAATGTCTCTGTGGGAAGAAATCTGTGGCCATTTTGTCCATTTTTATGTGAGATATTACGTGACTTGCCTCTTGTGACGGTCGTCATCTATTACTTTGTTCTATGGCTGGCAGGTCTCAATACCTAAAGCTGAAATAAAGTAGTGTCAAGATGTTCTATTTATTTCTTGTTGTGTCATCTTTCAATATTTCCTTTCAGCCCGTTTATTTACCTTTTTTACGGGTGGAACGAGGCACATAAAAGCGTATAGGAATGGATAGATATAGAGTCTCTACAAGAGAAGCATGCATTACCCGAGGGAGCAACAGTAAAATATTTTCTAAACATAATGAAATGAGTGTAAAATAAAAATGTGAAGAGAGTTTTGCCTCCCGTTTTCTCTACTGAGAAAGGTTCCCCTTTTACAGGTACTTACCCACTAATAAAAGCACATACATGGGGGAAAATAAATCTAACAAGTAACTGGAAAAGTTTAAAGAAATGCCTATGAGCGCACACAAGTTATTTTTATTTTATTTTGAGATTAAGGTGAAAGGAGATCTGAAAAGGAGAAAAGAAGGAGCAAACTATCTTGTTATGGGAAAAGGGAAGATCAGGACTCGCTAAACTCTGCCCTACCGCTGGAGACGAAACGGGAATGGAGACAGTGACTAAAACAAAGTTTAGTGGAACGTCAGCCAGATAAAGGAGGAGTCGTCAACGAAAAGAGAGAAAAAAAGGATGCAGTCGTATATCAGTGTAAACTTGGAGAGTTCAGGGAAAATCGAAAGTTCGAAGCGAAAAGGAGCGACATCGGGTATGTCATACTCATCCACATCTTATAAATATTTTCCTTTCTTGATTCCATTTGTTCTGGGAAAGTGCACCGAAAGGGTTAGGCCGGAACTGTTGTGTACTCGTTTTTTTTGATGCAGCACTATTTGATAAACAAAGAGGGAAGTCTGTTCCGCCGCTGAGTACACACTCGAAATATTGGATCGAATTGAAACAATTTACATTTGCATTGTCAAAGACTCAATTTATCTAGAGGAGTAAGTGGGATCAATCACATTCTCGGGAAATGTTCGTCAAAAGGAAAAAGTTGCTCCAACATGCTTTATGTTATATTGATGCTTTCAGAGAAAAAGTTGTTTAACTGATAAGGGACAAATAAGCAGTAATACGACTTATAAGAGGGACATATGTGGGTGGCCCGAGTTTCTAAGTATTCTGGAGACATTCCGTAACCCACTGTTTAGTCTTAAGTTATAGAAGACAAGCAATTTTTTTGTTAGTGAAAAGAAACAAAAAGGGATACATTTTTTGGCTAAAAAAACGAAGAAAAACAGTCCCATTTCGTATTACGTCTTTGTGCACGGATGACAACACATTTTTTCTATCCAAACACTTTTGATTGTTTAAGATAGCAGGAGAAAAGGGGAAAAAGATCCCAGAGCATTATATTAGATAGTGAGTGTTTGTCATCGAGTTCTAGTTTTCTTTTTCAACTCCCATCACATCTTTGTCATTTTTTTTGTTTTTGCTTACCAATTTCTTCGTATGATGTGTTCTCGCAGCTCATCACTCTCATCGTCGAAGCCTCCCGCCCCGGGAACGCTTCAAATATTGGCTGAGGAAAGTGATCACTATATTATTCAGTCAAGTAGGCGTTGGCTCACTTCTCGTGTGCTACACAATTCTTGGGGCGATGCTGTTCATCAGTATAGAGTCGACGTATGATGGGCGACGACTGAGTCAAGTGGCTGAGCTCCGCTCTTCGACAGTCCTTCAGCTGTGGAATGTCACCCAAAACTACAACATCCTTTATGGGTCCGAGTGGAGAGAGGATGTTGACCAGATTGTTCGTCATTTTGAGAACGAGCTGGTTCGAGAGATTAGACTTGGATACGAAGGGATAGATGCGAGGCAGCCGTGGACCTTCCCACAAGCTCTCATGTTCTCTCTCAGTGTTTACACAACTATTGGTAAGAATGACAGATATTCTATAAATTACTCCATCTTCCCTGTCATAATATTACTCCGTTGACAATTTCCACTCGCTTTTCAGCAAGCTGGAATGGGAGAGAAAGGAGTCGGCAGTATTATATTAAGAGAAATGTCTGACGTCTTCCTCCTTTCTCCAATGTAACATCTCCTTCCTATCACTTTACTCCATTTTCAATGTGGCTCGTACTTGCATTTTTATTACAAACAAGTCTCCAGGGCCTTTCATCTCCATCTACATTCCGCCTTTCCCCTCTCTCCACCAGAACCCTGCAAGGAGAGAAAATGAAGGAAGCGTGTCCATCCCTCTTGAATTTTAGAAGTGGAAGTAGACCATCTCTTCTGATACACAATCTCCCTCTACATACCTATTTATTAGCTACTTTCTTGAGGAGTCGCTCTCGAGTCGAACATTCAAAAAGTTTCTCCAGTTCCCCACCGTATTCATATATTTATTTATGGCCTAAAGTATGAAAATGTGTGTCTCTTTAGATAGGTAGTTTTAAATATTTTTACTAGAAAAAAAAGTAGGTTAAAGTAGACATGACTTTGTCATACCATCATATAATTTAAAGCTCAACTCCCAACACTACCTTTCCTATGCTCTGTGGATATTTAGGATCGCCTATCTCACATGGCTCATTCGACATCCTCCACTTTTTTCCCGTGACATGAAATTATGGAGAGGAAAGAAAATTCTTTTTTCTTGACAGCATCGTCGTGAAGAAAGAAGCTGTTTTATTGGTGGCTCTTGTGATGTATTTTGACTCGCTTTCACGTCCCTCTCTTTTTCGAAAGCTGAGCTTTTACTGTCACATCTCCTCAACAAAATTATAAAGATGTCATAATACATCCACTCTCGTCTGTTGAGAATCACGCAGCGATTTGGGGAAATTGGAGTAGCAATTTTTCCGCTTTCACAAACATCACTTCCTAATCCACTCAGATAATTTGGACAGATTTATTGTTGGCGGTTTCATCATGCCTTTCCCAAAATGAGATTGGTACAGCATTGAAAGAAAGGCTGGAATTGAAAATATCACTACATTTTTTCAATATTTGCCTTCATATATTTGCAAAGACTAGGTAAATGGGAATGATTTGATATTGAGACAAGCCTCGCTTTAAAGATTGATTCCGGGCATTTGGTTTAACTGCGCAATCAGCGCTCAGAGCAAGCTCCATTCTCAGCAATTGCTCTCAATCCTAACTGTTTACAAATGTTTTATAGTCGATACTATTGAGAAATAAAAAAATTATGTAAACACACGTGAAAAAAAGACTTTGTTCCATCTGTAAATTTGCATTTCTCTCTAGGCTATGGAAATTTGACGCCAAAGACGGACTGGGGCAAAGCAACAACTTGCCTTTACGCAATATTTGGAATACCGCTCCTTCTTCTATACATGGCAAATGTGGGCGATCTCCTGGCAACGAGCTTTCAGCAATTTTACCGCACTTTAAATCGGTAAGTCATTTGAAAGAGGAGATATAACTGTTTCAACATTTCCTTCCATTTCCCTCCACTAACAAGAGATCCCTAACCAAATATAGGTTGTTACAAGGAAACACACATTCAGTGAGCGAAACTACTTCGCCTTTCAATCTCCCTTTTTCTCTCTCTCTCTCTCCTTGTTTCATTTTGAAAGAGGTTGTAGCCTTGTTGCTCAATATCCTATTCCCTATGATATCCACTAATATATCATGTGTTTAAATTGGATTTTTCCTCTTTCTCTTTTCTCGAGAAAAAAAATCGTGCACCACTACACCACTTGACTTTCCACTTTTTCCTATTTCTCAAATCTCCCTCTTCTCTCGAATACCCTCGATAGTTTCTCCGTAGTGGAGATGGAGGATGGATAGGTGTAAGGGAACAAGAGCACTTTTTACACACATCCTCAAAGTATAGAGTTGGAGGAAAAGTCGTATAGTCTCTGCTAACCTAGATTGGAGAGAGATGGCTTTGTCTATCCACACTCTATTTGCTACCTTGTACGGCCGTTGATTGTGAGAGTGAGTGAGCTGCGGTGGAATGGAATGAGGACTCGTTTATTTCAAACCCGATGAGAAGGAGAAAATGAGGAATGTCTCTGTAAAGCCCACATATAAATACAAACATGGTAGTTTACAATGGCTTCTTTAGTAATTTAATGAAAAGTGTGGGGAGAAAACTAAAGGAAATCAGGGAACGGCTTCGGTTTCTTCTTTCGAGAAGAAGAAAAAGAGAAAGGAAAGAAGAGAGAAAGCGTGCACATATCCAACACTGTGACAGAGGGGCTCTCCCACAGTTGAGTACAGAAAAGGAAAAAAGCTAACGAGAGTAATTCTTTACTTATAGTTCCCCCGAGGTATACCTCTCCGCCATAATGTTTAATACAAAAATGGATGTAGAGCGGTCGGTGGAGAGAAATGCATCTTCAAAACCAGACACTTCTCTTGTGTGTACACAAGTGTAATATGAATTACTCAAAATAAAGTACCTAAAATTGTGTTTCATCATCAAAAAACATGAGGAGAAGAGAGAAAAGATGTTGGAGAGAGGGAAAAAATGGGATGAGACTTTGGTTTGCTCTTGCAAGAAGGCACTTCTGGCAGACACGTTACCTTATTTTGTTTCCTCAATAGGAAGAGAAAAGAGAGGAGAGAAGAAATGGTGTTGATAGTAAAAAATTGGAGAGAAGATTCCCTTTCAAAGAGTCTTTGTTAAGCCAGCCTCATTCATGATTGTCAATGTGAGGATGAGGAAAGTGTCAGATTTTTTGGGGGATGTTATGCGTGTGAAAAATTTCAGAGAGAGCTTCCAATCACCTCCGATTCCACATCCCGATTTCGCATTCAAGAAAAACCACTGGAATAACTCGTATTAAGGGGGAGTGCAAGTGGCGTTTATTCGAATAATGAATTTCCTCTTATTACGATTATCACTCTTGTCATAATAAATATACTTTTAAAGGAACTCTAGAGAGATTTTTAATAGTTTAAAATGTTGGAAGGAGGATGGTCCAGTTATTTATGAATAGTTATTATTATTACCACTATATATATTTAGGTTATATGGAAAGTAAGCTATGAGACGGCTCAGCGAGTGCCAACAAAGGTCCAGTATTGGTAGCTCTTGTGGCATGTGATGTGTTAGTTGAGAGAAAATTGTACATTATGGGTGTGCACAAGATGTAAAAAATCTCTCTTTGAAAATTTTGTGTAACAAAAACGAGTCTGGATTTATGCTCGCCGTTCAACCATATTATGATTAGTAATCGTGGTGAAAGGGGAACCCAAGATGAAAAGAGCAATACTATCATCAACACGATCGTTATGGAATCACTGAACTACTTTACGAGTTCTTTTTTTTCTCCACTGGTTTTGGAAGGAGTTGCTTTGGCTAAGGCATTAAACTCTCGGCAAGCCACACAAAGAGCTCTCCTCCACTATTAAAAGGTTGCCAGCGTTGTCTCAACGGAGGAGAGAAACTCATGGGAAGAATGCTGGAAGCAAACAGCTATTCCGACCTCCATGCAGATTCCAATATCTGGAATGAATGGCTTGGAAAGCGGGATGAAAAAGGGCAAACTTGGCTTCGATGCTCATTGCAAAATCTCTGGGATTGAAATGTGTTATTCCCTTCCATGAAAGGGGGAAACTGATGTATTGGATTGAGTCCAACTCTGAAAATCGCACCCTTCGACAAAGCCTATCTGAGCTGACGAAATTGCACATTTCTCAAACAGGCTAGAGAAAAAGTGAGTAGAAGCCTCCCATTTTCTCTCCTTTCCTCACAGCTCCATTAGTTGGAGGAAAGAGATGAGAGTTCCTCCAGAGTCAAATCATTGAGCAAATATTCATTTGTAATGGGAATACGTAGTTTGGACAGCAGACCACTCAACCTTTAGTTTCCTACAGTCAATGCTCTTGCACAAGACCAATATTTCATTTACCAACAAGATATTGCTTTTACAATATAAGTAGGGTGAAAACAGCTTATGTCGAAGTCACCATTGTCCTTATAGCAAGTCACCTTTTCAAACGTTCGGGAGAAGTTACTTGAAAAATTATACTTGAAAAATCCTTCTCTCCCCACTTGAATCTTTACTGTTGAACTCCCAATTACAAACAACTTGTTCAGCTTGCGCTTTCATTCGTCTCTTCTCTGTCAAAAATTGTAAATTTAAAAGTATTTTATTTGAATTTCCCGAAGGACCCGTTTTAAAGCAGGAATATGATATCAATATAATGAAGGGCTTTTGGCATTATGTATATGTTGGTTGACAGTCTGTCCCTATATACGCCATCAAAAAACTTGAAGTGTTCTCTGAATCGCCCATCTACTCGAAACATTTCCACTGTCTCAACCCCACTAAATTATACTTGATGACAAGGAATGCATAGGGGGCCTGTAAGGTCGCCACCATCGTCTCTCTTCCCATCAATTGACGAGTAGTATAAAGTTTAACTTTGTTCAGACATGACTCATTCCATACATTTTTCAATTGTAGTATTCAACTCTTTCTCGAACAACTTGATCGTCTTACTTTCTCCATACTCTTCCCATTACTCTCATAATGATTGTTGCTGTGTCAGCGGCAGTGCTGGTTGCTCGCTCGGAAACAAATATATATAAACGGGGCCATAACTGGGGTACTTTGAGCCCGTATATTTGCTCCAAAAATACCGGCAAGAGGGCAATATCCGTTCAACACAAGTGAGCGAGTTTGGAGAGCCAAGCGCTGTAGAAGAGTATTGGAATGGCTGATACAAAGCCGCTGTAACTAATAATATATGCGAGTAATAAAATGTTTACATTTTTCACGACACTTTTCCATACCCGCCCTACATTTATATTTTAACAGTTTTCTGCGTAGGACGATGTTCCATTGAGAATCAAAATGTTTACTGAATAATAAAGGTTGAAAGGAAAAATGAAGCGTTTTACGTAACCTGAATATTCAGTATGTGTAGCATGAAGAAAAGGTTGAGTTTGCTTTCTTCGGAGGGATCAGATCCGCTTTCTAAAGCTTTTTTACAGTGCTGTCCCTCGTCATCAGTAAGAAGCTGTTTTGTTCTTTCCAATTGCCGGTGAAAAAATGAAGGCTTTCTGACTCAACATCCATTACAATAAAGTAGGGTTGTACGGAAGGGACTGAAGCTTTTTATTCTAGAAACGTAAATAGGTACATGGGAAAGTACACACATATCCGCATCCTAAAAGATCTTTGTGCCGTCTCCGTTGAAAGTTATATTTTTAGGACAAAAGTAAATAAATAGGGGTACACGGATAAAAAAAAAGTTTGCCAAGTGTATGCTGAGTTGTTGTGACAAGGAACTTTAAGGCCCTTGTGCTTTATATAAAGATGTTTTGGGGAGAGATGAAGGTCTATTATAAAATTATCCTACTGTTTCTTTCCCACTCTCACTTGTGTACATTTTAGGCAGATTTTTTTTACAACAAGCAAAACAACAAACATGGAAGTAATATAAAAGCCAAAGAATTTTTTGACAACAAAGTTGATGAATTGTGAAAGCGTTGTGCAAAAAGAGCAAAATTTGTTTGGTGAGAGCCTAACATTTTTTGAAGGAAAAGGGAGAAAAATGGTTTATTTGAAAGATTGCATACTCACCGAGTTTGAGTCAGGTTTTTCAAGTCCATAAAGTATTTTATATTCAACAAATAAGGTGTGGACTTTGTTGATATTTGTAGAGATATAGTCGTGGAGTCTACTTTACTATGTGGGGAAAGTGAGTAATTTATTAAAATGATTTTGCTTTATCAACCTCTTCTATCGTCACAGATGCAAGATAAAAGTAGGGAAGATGAGAGACATAAGCCATGCCAGAAGACAGGAAGAAAGAATTCTGAAGGTTGAAGAGGAACAGGAAGCATCACTGATTGCTGGAGCGACCTCTTCATCCACTGATTACCGGAATGGACAAAGAGCTGTTGTGAAGCAGATTGGGCTTGGTGATTACCACCGAGCTCTCATGTCTACAAAAGGTCCTCAGGACAGTAATGAGCGTGAGGATAATGAGGTGATGACGATCCCGATCTCCACCTGCCTCTCTGTTTTCTTCTGTTACATCCTCTTGGGATCCCTCCTATTCTCTTGGTGGGAGGGCTGGGAGTACTTTGAAGGCTCTTATTTTTGTTTCGTGAGCCTGGTGACAATTGGGTTTAGTGACATGGTTCCTGGAACAAGTCGAAGTATTGGGATGGCATTATCCCCCTCATCGGCATTCTCTGATAGTAAATCTAGCGGCATTAGTGGGGATGGAAAAAGGGAGGGGAATGATGATGCCACGAGCCTCACTAATGGACGAGAGGAAAGTCTGGATCATGTTGATGGACAGCTCATTCTATGCTCCATCTACATTCTATTTGGAATGGCTCTGATGGCCATGTGCTTCCACCTTACTCAAGAGCGTTTCTTCTTCACGGCGAAAAAACTCGGACGAACTCTTCATCTCATTTAGGTTGGAGGAGAGAAAAAAGTTTTAATTTATTCGGACCTTGTCTGCCTCTAGTATTATTGTACTGAGCTGCTTTCTATGTCAGCGTGTTGATTAGTTACAATAAATTTGACATGGAATGTTTCACTTTTCCTTCTAGAGTACAAGCAAAAAGTAGTGTGAATAGATTTCCTGTTTGTTACACGAGTATTTGCAAGGCTTTTTTGTAGGCTCTTTTATAATTTAATTATTTTTCCAGGAAGCTTTCTTAAAAACAAATGACTCTTTCAAGTCAGCAAAGACATTGCTATTTCTGGAGTGATGGGAGTGGATGTGAATTATTGTCTAGTGATTGTGTAACGTCACATGTAAAGAGTAGAATAAAACTGTAAATTTGCAAACTTTCCCCTCTCGCCTGTCTCTCTGTCAATAAAAGTGTCGAACATACAACTTCATTTGATATGGTAATTCATCAAAAAGAGAGCAACTTCCTCTGGAGCTGATTATAGGTATGAATTATGAGAGTCGAGAAAGGGCTTTCGCATAAAACTCATCCTCTTCACGTGCTCACTATCTGTCGTACACGTCGGGCTTGCCTGAGTCAGCATAAAACTCTGTCATTGTTCTGATCTCAATCATATCACAAGATAGTCATCATCAGCAGGATCGGCATAAAGTCAGTCAGTGGACTTGCACATGACGCTCATTTACCACATGGAGACTGCTTCACGGGAATCTTTTACGAGAGGAAATGGCAGCAGGTGACATGAATCTAAAACTAAAGAAAATTTCATGTCCAAGTAGTGACTCTCTTGACCCACGTCGGTATTGAAAAAAAGATGAAGCGTCACAAAAATTCTAATTTCAAAATTTCGTGAATTACAATATTCATTTAAAATGTTCAATGTAAAAATTAACTTGGTAGTTAATAGATAAGCCATGGAACAACTTGATAAGCGAAGGAAAGCAAGAAAATTACTTATTTTGTCCTGTGCAGTAGAGAACGTATGCCAAAAAGCAAATAGACGTACATTTCATATAGTTGAATCGTGTAAGCTGCACGCCATTACTAATTTAATATCATGCAACATGAGTATAATAGTCACAGATATGGGTCAACATCAGCTTCAGGAAAATATTTTTAAGCGTTATTTAAAATAACAATTAATTCATTAAAGCTTGCAATATTAAATAAAACCAGCAAAAATTGTGAAATTCTACAAATTTGAAAACGTTTGTCAGTGAACTAGGTTGGCAAAAAATGCATACTTTACCGTACCATATTTTCTATACTTTTCTATATGTACATGTTTAATAATGACACAACAAGGGTCTCTAGATGCTTTCGAGAAGACTTTCGATTTATTTAGCAAAATAAATCCTCCACCACCCGTAATCAATTTCCCAATCTCTAAGCAATGCGAAAATAGCAGTCAATCAACGAGTGCCAGCTTGGCTTCCCAATATCAACAGAATGTAAATCATTTTCTCCATTTTTTTATCCATTTCGCCACCTTCTTGCATTCAACTATGCATCCGGCATATATTCTCGTGACAATGATGCGGAATCAAAAGGAGTTGGAAAAAATTGCTCAATTTACTCCAAATACATAAGCGTAGTTAGTATTCAGTTCTATAACTCTCAACTTTCCAGCTAAATCAGAGAAAATGTCCTTTGTACAAGGCAATATGTAAAAATAGAGGAAACGCCGTGAGGAAGGAAACAAGCTGAACATTTATTAGAATCCATCCGACTTTTCTCACAACTCTATCTGATGAATTTGTTGCAGGCAATTCTCTCTCTTTTCTCTTTCTGCTGAGGGAACAGGATTGGAGAGTTGACGGACTTTTTTCTCGTGTTTTTTTGCAAGTCTTCCTATTTTATTATTCTGCCATTGATATGATAGCAGTGTGGAAAGGTACATCCTGATTCTCTTTTATTCTCTTCGGAAGAAAGGATTTAGGAAAAGGTAAACCTTTCAAATTTCACCAGCCTTTGAAACAATGACTAACATTTTTAATCAAACTCACCAACCGTGCACAACTAAATAGAATGCATAATCTTTGCAGAGAAGACAGAAAAAATGCATTTTCCCTTTCATTTCGTAGGAAGCAATGTAAAGGCTCTGGTAAATTAGGATCATGAAATGTGAAAGCTTTCTCTTCTATTTAATTCGATTTGAATTGATGATTGGAATAAAATGTTGCAGACCATGAGACTATACATGGAACAATATTTGTATGCTCCACCACTTTACTTTTTATCAGTGCCCCAAAAAAAGTAAAAACAACTGATTGGGTTTCAAAGAGCAACTGCACTTAAACATATGTCGAATAACTAATCAGTATGTTTGTAATCAACTTTAGTATCGTGAATTATTCAGAAAACCCGAGGCTCAGACTAGAGTCCAAACAGGAGGGCATCATCAAAGTTCTATTTTTCCAGCAAAGTTGCAAATTTATCCCTACCATTAGTTGCAAAATGGGGAAGAGTAAACAGGCAATTTGCAATAATGGCATGAATTGTTGGAGCCGTGTGCGGAGTCAACATTTCCCGAGAAGTTCGGAGCTCTTTGAGTAACTCTCCTTTATCTGGGGAGAGCCGCGAGGAAGAACAAACATTGTCATCATCATTGGCACATACAAAGACAAATGGATTTACACCTTTCATTTGTCTCTATCATCAAACCAAAAGGTTATTTATAGCGCTTTCTTACCATCCCCCGAAAAAAAGTGGAGGATACTCGTAAGATGGGCGAATCAAGTGAATATTGTTACTGACAACAAATCTTCTGAAAAGGCTCACGTAATTTCTCCAGTTCCGTATTCACCTCACATGGATCTTTATATAAAAAATGGGAGTCATGATCATCACTCATAGGGCATCACCTACAAACCATACATTTTTTCCAGAGGTAAATGGGCTTCCTAACTCTTGGAAGGGAACACTTTTATTTATATCCAGAACGGGTATAATGATGATGAAGAAATTCCTTTCATAAGAAACAGAACAGGATGTGCTCCTATAAATAAAACTGATTTAGACTGATGATTATTAGATAATGCGGGAGTGGAAAGCTTTGGAGGAAAATGGCCAATTTCCAAAATATGTGAGAGTCCTGCAGCATCGCGTCCTACAAACTGTGTCCGGTTGCTCCTACAGGGAAATTCATCATAATTCCATTCCATGCAAGATATAAATGTAGTATTTAAATGTTTAATGTGAAGAATGCTCTTTTATCATAAAAACAATGTTTGCTTTGCTCCAAGATCCAATTATAACTGGGTTTATGAGAGGGAGAAAAGGATTTTCAACTTTGTCGTCGATAAAATGGGAAGAAGAAGTGTAGCGAATGGAATTTGTGGAAACAACATTCCATAATTACATGTGCAAGAGAAAGCTCCCTTGACAATGCTCTGCACTTGGAGGAAACGGAATAATTGTTACCAAGAACATTCTCTTGTTTCCACTCGGAACCAAAGGATAAACAAATAAAGGATGTGGAGTGCTTAGCGGATGTCAGCGAAACTCGAATGGCTTAACTATGATATATATACATTCAGTCGTAATTACATAACCAAAACTCTAATGAGAAGAGATTCGTTTAGTGAAAAAAACTAAATAGGGAAACAAATGAGTTTTGTTTTGTATTTCTGCTAAACGAATGAAAAAAATCCAACATAAAAAGAAAGTAGTCGACAAAAATTCAAAAGAGAGAAAGCGAAACCTTTGCATTTAAAATCCTTTTTGAGGGGAAATAGTTGTCAGTGTGTAAAGATGAGAAGTTGGCAGTGCGGTTTACAATATCTAGTGTTGGGAGGGTTCGTGTGAACAAGAGGAAAGTGGAGCGAGATGAAGGTGATTAATTGTTATGAATCTGAGCGTGTTTCCATTACAATACCGATGCGTACAATGAGAAAAACACTTTTCTTACTAGCTAATGAATGTTTTCCCTTGACACAATAGAGGGAAGTCCACTGTGACTATAAATTATATAACTCTTCAACCGTGACACAAGATTTCCTCTTTCCTCCTCTTCCCTTCATCTAGAGACAAGAGAAGAGGAAGAGAAAGTGGAGAAATGTGTGGGGAAAATGAAAGCAAAATAAAACAAGAAGCTAACAAAATGGTTACAGCACATGCATGCGTGCATGCATGCACTCTTCTCCTGCATTTCTTGACGCAAAGCTCATCCTCAACTTGAAGAAGAAATATATGTGCAGTTAAAATATTAGAATAAAAGGGACTCAAACAAGGAGAATCCAAAGCTTCGAAGTCTTTTAAGATGTCTTCTACACTTGCCCAAAATTGGAGGAATCTGGTCCACGTGTGTTCACGCAATAAAAAGGGCATGAGATACTTCTCTGTTTTCCTCTCTTAAAACCTGGATAAACTGTTTTGTACTAAGGAAAATAAAAAATCCAATTTTTTTGTCTAGACTCCAGACCAAGTAAACTCAGCAAAACTAAATTGTACACAGATTAATTTAAGTAGTCTGGTAAAAGACTTAGAACAAAGGAAAGCAAGGAAGAAGTATTGAATAGAAGGTGCTATACGCATTTAAATGGGGCATTGAAAACGTTGAAAACTCTTTTCGAATTTTGATTTAATTTTATGACACGAATTAATATGCAAATGGAACAAGTAAAGCAGTGTATCAGTCAGAGGGTAACGCTTTAGAATGCTTCTGACTTCAAGGACATTTCCATAATGGAATCATAACGTTTAATTAGTCTATCCCGATATTTTCGTATTAATAAAGATTTCGTGTTGAAGGGAAAGGGAGAAGAATAAAGAAAGTCTTTTTTTCTTTCCTAATTTTTATGCAATCAGAGGGAACAGTTGCGTGGCGTTCTCAAGCATAAGCTTCCCATTTATCTCGCATTTTTTCCTGAGAATCTCCTCCGTGAGAGAATTGAGTAAGGAGGAGGAAATACAGCTTTTCCGATAACAAAAGACGTGTACCTGCCTATATACACCGTTAGCAGTTATTTGTTATTCTGTAGACGTGTCTAGAAGGGAAAGAATTCAGCTTGGGCTGTCTTCTCCATCAGTTTGTAATATAAGAGCCACGTCTGGCCCCTAACCTCAACTGCCAATAGCAAGCTTGGCAATACTAACTAGAGAGATTTTTATGTCAAACAATTTGCTCAATCATATAACAGTGATTAGTCTACAAGGAATATTCTATTGCTGAGGATTGCATTGGCACGTTTCATCTGGTTTGATAAGACTCACACCATATTATCCATTTCGCAAGAGAAAGTATTGCGGAAATCATAGAGACAAAATCATTTCAGTTACACGCAATTCAACCCGCTTTGGGCAGTAAATCGAGATGTAACACACGAAATGGCGCGGTGCCTTATCCGACTTGGAGGAAATGAGGAAATGCAGGCAGATGGTGGCAAGGTAGTTAAAAATTGTTTGGTTGTTAGGCAGCTAAAGAAAACCGTTTGGCAAGAGAGCATGAAATAACTAATAATATAAACTTGACATGTAATGAGGACTTCTTTCATTGAGATTAAACGGCGTGCTTACGGAACACTAAAGATTGTGATCGAAACTAGGCTCTGGACTGGGGCCAACAGCTACTACTTTGCTGCTGGGGGGAGAATATTGAACGATTAATAACCTATATGGATGGGTTAACCTGGAAACTTTGTTTGCACAAGTTACACCACTTTCTCCAGATAAACGTGGGTATGCATCCTGGTCTCTGGTTTCAATTCAACTGATTTCTTATCAAAGAGAAAGTAGAGGTTTTAGTTTAATGGAATGCTACGACATCTTTTGGAATGCATGAAAAGGTTGGTTCACTCGCGATCATCATTTTATATTACTTTATTTTTAGCTGTCGAGGAAATACCGTTCTCTAACAGGGTTTAGTTTCCAGAGTTGTCCTACTCCCTGCTGATTTTGATATTACGTGGCTTTGGTTTCAATTTCGTCGGTTACTGTAACAGACCGGATTGCATATACACAAAAATTTAGACAAAAATGTTGCAAACATAAATTGCTTTGTGCTCTTTCTGAATATTTACAGTTTGGAAGTGTCAAATAAATTGTTGTTCTGCTTACGAGTTAGTTATAATGTTTGTACATTTGCCGTGGTGAAATATGATGAGTAACTAATTGATAAAAGAAATTCATTTATCTCCAACCTTTAGCAAATTATAGTTTGGATATTATCCACAGAAGAATTTGGATAATATGACAACAGTTTCTAAAGTTGGCCAACCATCATCATTCAGATGGACTGTGAAAGCCAATATCTGGTAGTTTTCATTTGATCCGATCCTCTATATTTTGTGGGAAGAACGAGGTTTATCAAAGTTTTTATTTTGTAATGCCAACATTTCTTTCCGCTCCGCTAAACCATAAACAACAAATAGCTTGAAGGTTAAAAGGAGAACTGAATCTGGCAAAGCAAATTCTTCCTCAATATTTAGATGAGAAAGATATCCAATTTTTACAATTCAATATTTCATGCATCACCCACTCAATTTCACACAATTAGGCATATCAAAGACTCCCCCTGGCTGCATTATATTCCATCCAGAAAATCAAATTGAACTAGTCTCTCGGCTCAAAAAAAAAAAGTTATATCGCTTTTCCACAACTATAGTACTCCAATACATTGTGCTGAAACGAGCTTCATTCCTTCTTTGATTGGAAAATATCAATTGATTTGATTGCCTCAATTTCTTTTCTGCATTTCCCTGCATTCTCCTCCATCCGATAGTGCTTCAAGGCTCTCGCTTCAAGTTCATGCTCGATAAAACAGAATTGTTGAAAAATATCATCCTTCAATGGAATTCCACTTTCACTTTATGAGATGGAGCTTGTCTAACAACCCAATCTCTACTCAAAGTGGCCCTACTCTTCTGGCATTAGGGACCCCGCACCATGATCTACGCTCAAAGCAACTTTCATTTTATAAAAGAGGCATAACCATTCCTTCTGCCCTGTTTCCTCGACATCTGTATTTGTAATAAACATCAGGATGCAGTCGCTACTCACTTCCCTCACTATTTCAGAAATGCACTGGTTGCACTTTCATATTAAATTCCGATAGTGTTTCCAACAACTTAAGACAGGGTAACCACGCATCCACATCATCATCACCGCTATCACCGTCCATGAAAAGAGCAGAGAAAAGAGCAGAGAAAAGTGCATCCTCTTGTTTATCTACTGCAGCTCATTTTACAATCTCAACTCTTCATGAATCCAATAAACTTTTCCCCTTTCTAACAACACATATCCATAACTTTTGTCTGGAAATGTTTCAAGTTTTATAGTTTTCAGCCAAAATGAAACCATTCTAATAGTTTTCTACCTAATTAAATTTATCACGTGGCTCATTTATATGCCTAAGGTATAATTATGCTCATGGTGAACTTTATAAAGGTAATTATTTCACATTAAAAGTTTTTCAAAGTTTTCCTAGAAATGGAAAGACGTTAGTTTATCTTCAGAGCAGAGATTTTTTTATCCTATTTGTTATGCAAGCTGTCAACAATCATATTATAGTTCTCTTCCGTAGTGAGCAATGCATTTATAGCTTTTCACTTCCGGATAGCAGTTTAAAAGTGCGATATGTATTTCATGCCCAATAGTTGTATACATTTGATAATATATAGCAAAGTCTAGAGTATCAGTTGATAATATTTTCTTCCAGTGACTAACAAGAGCAATCTATTCTCCCCCATTCCGGTAAAGAATATTACTCACTCCTTTTATTCTCCACACTGCTGTCAGAGTAAACGACTTTCCTAAACGTACTTTTCTTCACACCCAGCACGGCCACCCCTGTTCTTTCATAAAACTATTTAAGGAAGGAAAAATGAGCATGAAATGGGAAATGCGGGGAGCTCTCTGCAACTCTCCGTTTACGTAAACATACGCACTGCTAACAACTGAAAAGGGAAGACTTTCCTGCTGGAGAGAATATTTAGAGAAATGTAAAAGTGTATAAACGGTCTGGTTTTTTTTCTTTCATATATAATACTAGCTCTCCATTTAGTATGATAATAGTTAGATAGGGAAGTTTAGGGAAGAGAAGGGTGGTATGGATTACATATTTCTACATTACATGGGTGGATGACGGGAAGAAAGTTGACATTCCAGAGTCGGAATGGGTCACTGCGTGAACGAGCTCAAGTTTTGAGCATTCCCATGTAGTTGATTTACCACAGCTGGTTTTGTTTCCTTCAGAAAGGGGAGAACGAAGCACCTCTTCTTCATCCTCCAGTATTAGTTGGTTTGAGAGGATGGGATGAGAAAGAGGAGAAAAAGTTGAAACTCCTTATGAAAAAGATCCCCTCCCACCCTTCTCCTTGAAGTAAAAGTTTTTCTGGAAAATTTTCTGGTTTTAAAAAGTCTTTCTTGGGTTGTGTTGTGACTTGTTTCAAAATAAGAAGTGAAACATCTCCTCTCCCCAACTTTCGTAGTAAAATCAAGGGAAAAAGTTGAGAAGTGAAAGTGTGGTTTCTGCGGTACCGGTATTTATAGCTTAGATATTGCCAAACAATTACGTACACTGCTAATAAACAAAGAGCTAAACAAAGGCTGTGCTCTCCTTTCTCCCCAAATTGAAAAGAATTTATTCTTGTTGAAAAGTTTTTGCAACTTTTACGAGAGAAAGAAAAAGTTTTTCCCTGTACTAGCCACATCCTATAGATGGTAAGGCTCTCATGGAATTGTTTATAGTCTTGTCAACCGTTCTTGGTAGAAAACGATTTTCCTCCCTTCTTCCTCTGAAAAGGAATGGGAGGAAATTCGGATTTCACTTTAGAACGAAACTAGTCTTATGCTCTTTGTTCCTGGAAAATCCACAAGGTCTTTTTCAATTTCATCGTTGTCAAAAATGTTTCCGGTTACAAGGCTCTTCCTTACCACTCTACTCTATTTTAAACTGAACTGATGTTTTATAGTCTTTGAATTTTGACCAACTTCACGTCAAAGATGTGTCAGCCTCTGTGCAAGCTTTTGGGTCCAGAGTTGTCATGCCTTGCCGGGGATCTCAAGCTACCAACTTCACAACTTGGGAAAGCTCCTAATGCTACAATTGGATTACTTTTTGCTCCAGGTAAGAAAGAGCCTGCAAAGTATTAATATGGGCAGCAGAGGTCGGCTCGCTTTAAGAATCTTAAAAGACGGGTTTCAGAATTTTAGACCACTAACATTACCAACTTTTACTAAGAATTCCCTCAGCTTAATTATTTCTAGAAACCTACATTTCATTTTAATATACTTTCCCCTTTGATTTTTCCACTATTAGTAACGTATTGTACTCTTGAGAGCTCTTTGTAATACATAATAATTTGCATATGACTACCAAAGTGAAATTTTTAAAACAAAACTGAATTAAAAGTCGAAAAATCAACATTTTCTTCAGATATAGAGGATGCAGCGGGGGCACAGAGTTCGAAAGAGTTGAGAGAACTGCGGGATCTCTTGGTGAAGCTTCATGGAGAGTTGAAGAAAAGCTCTGAACATCCCACACCCTTTGAAGTTGTGCTCATACCTATGAATCAAGCAAACCATCAAGAATCTCCGAATACTTCAACCAATAACACGAGAAGACTTTTCTCCAATTGCTTTCCTTTCCTAACCATCTCATCTGAGAATGCCATGAAAATCCAGGTAACCAAATGACTTTTACGGTTCTGAATGATTTGTTTACGTGATATTTTATAAATATTTGGCATTTCATTCATCTCATTTTTTAAATAGAAAGTTTGTTTGTACTTGTCAAATAAATTACCTGTAAAAATATATTACTCGTATTTCCAAAAGCACAACTCCTAATCATTCACTACTTTATATAATATGCTAATTATGGATTAAAATTCTGAAAATTAGGAGTACCTAATAAGGAAATATGAGATCCAAGAAAGCCCTTCATTTCTTTTGGTTGACGCCTCCGGAGAAGTTATTTTGTACGATGGTAAGGAAAAGCTCGTAGAGGATCCCAAAGGCGTTAAGTTTCCTTGGAGCTACCCTCCCTTCATTCAATTACTGGGTTCTACGAAACTCCTCCGCAAGACGAAAGCTGACTCTACTAATTTCCGTGATGAAATGTGCCATGAGAACGAACAGAAGCTGTCGAAGTTGGATACGGAAGCTGTTGCTATTTCAGCTGTTGAAGCGCCCATCAAAGCCCTACTTTTTGCTGCCTTTTGGGTATAATTATGTAGGTTTTGAGTATACCATTTTAATTCAACATTTCTTTCTGCCTTTATAGTGTCCTCCATGCAAAACTTTTTTGACAATGCTTGTCGAACTGTACAGACGGCTGAATAAAGGGGAGAAGAAAATTGAGATAATCTTCGTCAGTTCTGATAGGTAAAGAGATAAACATTTGGAATGATAAAGCTGCAGGATATGAAAGTAATATTACGTTTACAGAAGTCAAGATTCATTCAACCGTTTCTTTCAACTAATGCCGTGGCTAGCAATTCCTTATGTTGATGATAAACTTCGCCTAGAACTTACGACGATGTATAACGTTAAAGCAATTCCTAATTTGACGTTGTTGGATGATAAAAATAGAATCATTACGAGGGAGGGTAGGCTAGAGGTTAATGAAGATTTGGAGGGGATTGTAAGATTTACTTTTAAAACGCGTTATAATTTCACATAAACTTGATTGTTTAAATCTTCTAGGAGTTTCCATGGTATCCGCAATTAGTAGAAGAGCTGAGGGAGCATCACTCCATCATTTTGAATAATTCCCTCTGCGTCATCTACTTCACGGGTTTGTGCAATTAATTAATTCAACAAAATAATTCATTAATTATTAAATTAAAGACTTTTCTCTGACATGGGTAGGGTTATTATATAAATTCGGAAGATGTGATCGCAGCAGTTTTTTTTTGCTGAAGATATAATTGCAAAATGGTATATGTATTTTCAATGGAATGTTTCATTTCAACGTTGAATGATGGCGTACGCCGCTTAATAAAAATTAATACGAACTTGGGATAGAAATCGTTGTAGGTCATGATTTAAGGTTAAATTAAATGGATTATATTATTATTGGGTTGCAGACGATACGGAGATGGACTATGAAAAAGGAGAAACGTTGTTGACTCCCGTGGCTCTGGAAATTGTCAAGTCGGATGTCCCTGAAGCTTGCGAGACAAAATGCTTTGTGGCGGCAGATGTTAGTCTATTAGATTAATTAATTTGATTGACTATTATCAATTAAATTTTAAAATGATTAATTATAAATTTATAGAGTGACTTGGCAGAGTCCCTCAGAATTTTCATGGATTTAGACGAAAAGCGTACCTACTTAATAATCATGGACATATCAAATTTCCGATACGCTGCAAAGGAGATAAGTAAATCAGGGAGTAAAATATCAACACCAGACGTAAAGGAATTTCTTGGACAATTTCAGACAAACAAATTAGTTTATAAGTATATTCAAAGTCGGTTTGTGTAGAGTTGATTTATGCAGAGTAATGTATAAAAAGTAATTATAATTAATTTTTTAGCCAAGAATATATTAATTGGAATACATAAATACTTGTACGAATAGCTCATCTTCATTATAGCATTATTTGAACTGCCAAACTGTGCAACCTACAATTCTTCACTGGATTAAATCACACAATTTATTCTATTCTAGAACGGAAAGAAACAATTTTTGGATACGATTCATTCAATTTTCAATCTTTTTCTGTCATTTTGACTTGACTGCAACTGGGGACAGGACAGATAACTTTACTGCGAAATGGGAAATGATATAATTTCATAGTAGCCCAACAAAGCTATAAAATATTATTTACCATTAAAATCATATCCCATCCATATCACAAGTTATATTTTTCCACATTGCGTCTGTCTTAATTTTAGTAAACGTTCAATATTCATACTCATCTAAATACGATGATTATGTGAATTCTCCATTCATGGAATATGCCATAGAAATAGATGGTGCTCCAGGTTTCTCATGATCATCATCATCGTCATCATCGCCATGCAATGGATAGTTTAGGGTGTGGGTGTAGTTCTGCATCTGCTATAGGCAAAGTACAGCCTTGTGAGAGTCAGCTGAACATCTTCACGATTATTTCTTCCCAGCTAAATATTTAACGAGGATAATCTACTATTTAAGTATTGAGTATTTAAGGTGGGATTTATACAGAGAATAATTTTTCCATTAAGTAAACATTTTATGTGTTTGGTTTAGAGTGAGATTTTTAGGGTGTTCCCAGTTGCCTTTCTGTAGCTTAACAGTTAATGTGTGAATGTTGAGGGGATTACAGGGTTTGAAATAATTTTATTTTAAATATTAGAAATGGCGTCGCAGACTCAAGGGATTCAGCAGTTGTTGGCGGCAGAGAAGAGGGCAGCTGAGAAGGTTGCGGAGGCGAGGAAGCGTAAGTTAAATAATAGTTTTGAAAGAGTAACTAAAAAGGATTAGTTTTTGGAAGATTGAAAGCCAATATTTACTTGGAATTAAGTTGATGACTAATTTTTATAGGCAAAGCCCGCCGTTTGAAACAGGCAAAGGAAGAAGCTCAAGCTGAGATTGAAAAGTATCGTCAAGAAAGGGAAAAGTCCTTTAAAGATTTTGAAGCAAAAGTGAGCAATTATAAATTAATCATTTAGTATTAGATGGTAAATTATGGTTATTTATTTAAGTGTTAAATGCTAATCAATGATAAGTTATCATAAGACTGTAACAATTTAGTTTACTAAAGCATCACTTCTTCCTCACAGGTCATTAGCCGTCTACTTGATATTGTTTGCGATATTAAGCCCGAGCTCCACAAGAACTACAGACCCGACGCATAAACTTTAATTTTAAGGCCGTACACGTATCAAGTATTGGAAATACCAAATTGATTCTATTTCTACCAACTCGTCATGTTCATTTAGTCAGTTGAAAATCTGAAAAGAAATAAAACAGAAGGTAGGGTCGTGGTGTGATTCTAAACGTAGTTGAAAAAAATTTAGTCAATTAGAAAAATTAATTTTAAAATCACTATATGATAATATTACCATTCCAAAATTCCATACACAAGAACAAAATGTGATACAATCAACGGAAAGAAAATTAAGTATGGATCTTCAAGTACAATATTTCGTAGGTTAATTCAATTTAAAAATAATCATTAGCATAAACTTTTTGGTGATATAGAGAATTTATTTGCAATGTAAATAATTCTTGCCGCCGTTTATTGCCGTTAGCTATGATCTGAATTGTAAGCAAATAAAAAATCAGTAAACTTAAAAATTGTTTAATTTATTTTTCACATTTCATTTTTTATAAACAGATTATTTGAAATCTGCACATAACTTATCGTTTTAACATTTCATGTCATATATGACGCCACAGCATCATGTAAATTTTTTTAACTCAACTTACAAAGCAATCTATTCAATAGCAATGTTAACGATGGAACTAAATTTTAACAATTGTATTTAAGCAAGTTTCCGGTTTTCTCAGAGTTAAGCGAACATTTCTACCTTAAATATGAGCAATGTGGTTTAATCTCTATTAATCTAAACTCTGGTGAAATGCATCTTGTACATAGACTATAATTTGTTTTAGTAAAGTACATTATTCTGTTAAATAATGTTTTCGATTCGACAATCGACAACAAAAAAAGCACACGTAGATTCATATCTTAAAACATAATTTGCAATGAAAATATTACATAGCTTGAAATATAATATGGAATTCTCGAAAATTATAAAAGAAATTACGACGGGTCTAATTCCATCAAAGGGAGCTGGACTTTTGGTCGTAACGGGGCTACAGCTTTCCCTTCACGCATGCTCACACTCCGACGCGCTCTCGTGATTTTTTCGTCGTCGACAATTGGTGCACTGAAAAGCTTCAGTCGTGTCTCTAGGATTTCACGGTTACGCTCTGCATTCTTGTGACGAGCGGAACGCAGTTCGGCATCCATGTCTTCTCGGGCCTTTTCTAATTCCCGAAGTTTAACCTGAGCCTCTAAAGGGTTCAAAAAAGTTTCAGTTTATTCACTAG
>JAHZMU010002837.1:0-23421 GCA_027743725.1 Rambutsinella grinnellia | reverse complement strand
TCACAATTCTTGTGTGACTACATCCAACTCAAATGTTGCCACAATTCTTATGTGACTACATCAAACTCAAAGTTGCCCCCATTCTTATGTGACTACATCCAACTCAAATGTTGTCACAATTCTTATGTGACAACCCCGCATACGGAGCTTTTAGAGTATTATTAAGTGTTTTGATGAAATCTAAATTTAGAAAATTATGATTACTCATGAACTTTTATTTGGCTTTAATAGGTTTCGTGGATAAGAAAACGAGATTTACACGTTCTTACATCAACGGTCTTCACGTTTTCATCAGATTTAAGATTTTCAATTATACATCCGGAGAATTCAGATGATTGGACGCTGGAGATAAAATTTGTTCAGAAGAGAGACGCAGGTGAGTATAATCATAGAATATACTATTTTAAATTGTATTAAATGCAACTTTACCGAATTTTGATCTAAACATAATCTTTCATGTCTAAAAGGAGTGTACGAATGTCAAGTAAGTCGAAATATCACTTTCCTTTTATCTACAATTTACACTTTAAAAATCATGTCATTAAATAAATGTAATTTACAGGTGAATACCGAGCCAAAAATGAACCTGGCCATGCTCCTCAACGTTGAAGGTATGCTTATTCAAGTATAAAAATGTTAATAATGTAATATAGCTTGCGACAACAATTTATCATGAACGAAATGACATCCCTTTGTTTACAGGCATAAGCCTATTTATTATATTTTTAATGCAGTTTATGTTAATTATATAAAAAAAGTTCACTTCATAAGACAATTTTCTATCTTATATCGAATTCTTTTTTTTTTGCAATTTTCCAATCTTCAATTACTTTCACTTCTCTTTTCTCTACATTTCTAATGCAAATTCTCCATGATTGAGTCTAAATGTGAATTTTTAATGCAAATTTCTGAGACTTTGTCTAATTAACGTGGAATTTTCTTCTTTTCCTACTATTCGATAAGTTTGTAAACTTTTTTGTTTTATTTTCTCTCTCTGGAAAAACTTCTCCCACCTAATTAGCATCAGCAACAGAAGCCCAATTAATCATTCGTCGTTTTTGATCACTAAAACTTCAGCTCTTAGACGTTATAAGTATTTAGCTTTTTATTCAGAAATATTCCCTTCTAAACATTACCACTCCGCCACATTAGCACACCCGCTATATATGTTTCCAGACACTTTCATGCTTCAGTCACTTCAAAGAACACAAAAATAAATAGTTGTAGAGATACATACTTACATTTAGTGAACTTTAATACTTTCTCCTTCTTCCACTATGCTCCAGTCAGTCAGTCACAGAAGAGTAGTCAGAGAAAGGTTTAACCTACATAAGAAAAGTAATACGGTGACAGTGACTCGGGATTGGAAACGGGAAAAACTTGTCCTTTCAAGAATTCCCACAGTGCAGTGGGAAAGCCCCCGTAAAATGAGGTATTCCAAGTTTTTCTTTTTCCTATTCCCATTTTCTACCAAGCTGGATACGATAAACATGCCAAAACTCTTTTCTTCTTTGGAGATAAAGATATTCCTTTGAATACATAAACAAATTTACAAATATTTACTCTTAAAAGATAAAAGCTTAGGAGAATAAGCAAAATCACAATGAAATGAAAAACCGATGAGAGCAAACCCGGATTTTTAAGAAATAAGTAGTACGCAATTCTCTTTCCTGGAAATAATAAGAAGACGCACAAAATCATTTGTGTAGCTGATACATCCCCGTTTATGCTTTTCCCAATGACATTTTCAAAACCCATTATTTCGGCCATTGACATTGCCTTACATTTTAAGTAAGCTGACTATTCAATCAAACATGAATGTCGTCTAGTCACTTCCTTTTTACCCCATCACCCTTTTAAGCGTAGGTCATATGTTGGTCGTCTTCTAATCGAACCTTTTCTATAAAAATGGTTTGGTTTCCCATTTGATTTTTCCTACGTGTAAATCTCTCCGTCTACGAAAAAGAGTTCAATATACGCCAGACCATTAACTTTTGTGAAAAAGCACATTATTACTCGATTGGTGTTTTGTGTTGCGCGAAAAATTGCGAAAACAGTTTCCTCTTTCATAGAAGAGAAAGGCAGGAGATCATAAAATGAAATTGAAACGTATACAAGAGAAAAGGAGGTCGTTGATGGCGAAAGCCGAAAATTTCCATCCTAATAGTGGTTCACCTTTGTACTGGCCATTATGAGTTAGCTGCATATGAATAGGCAGTGTTCCTATTTACTAGATGGGATAGTGATAAACTGTCTAGATTATTGAATGGTAAAGGTGAAAGCGATTTTCCCCACTGCAAATCAAGCTGGAGCTAACGAGATTAACCGGATTTAAATAATATCCTGGTTATGATTTGCAAGAATGATAGACTTCACCTATAATTTATGTTCCTTTTTGTATCCTCCTGTATTTATGCATTTACCACTGGGAAATTTACCTTGATCGAATTTAAATAGAAAAAAGGGCACAAGAGAGTCATCAAAATCCTATACTGGAGAAAATTGATTTTCCTACCTCAAAAAATATTAGAGTCAGGAGGTCAAAAGAAAGCCAAGATAAAAGAAAGTGCTGCTCCTGACCAAAAAAAAATGATTACGAAAGGTCTTGTGGGACCCGAGGTAAATAAATTTTTATATGAAAAGAGTGTAAAACTTTATCATATTAATATTTCTGAAGTAAATAGAAAAATATCACAATGCAGAGAATATAGATTAGAACGATAGCGCGGCATACATTTCACCTTTAGGGTAGAAAGCATTCAATACAAGAAGGTTGATATGAGTCGAGACACTTTCCGAAAAGGAGGACGGAATTCGTTAGACATTCATGGACCTTGGCTTTTCCTTTTGGGAAGCAAGTGTTTCTCCCAAATTCATTCATTGGCACACAGCGGATATAAAGATTTTACACAATAGAGTTAGGCTGGCAGTGCATCATCGCATTTTCAACTATTATTAGATACAAAAGGAGTAAGTGAATCAGCGCCTTTTATTTAGCCAAGCAAAAACTCTTTCCCACTATATTCCACAAAGTTTCCCAAAAACTGGCTAACATATTTATAGTTTTTGTTTGCTTAAGCAGAGCAGAGAAAAATAGACTTTACTAAAGTCTAGTGTTATGTTAAAGTTGCCGACTAGACTTGTGTGATAAGCAAATGACAGATGCGTGTGGTTTGGAATGTAAATAAGCTTGTGCCACATACGCTTTCATGAAGATATTCTGGGAAATTTTTTAAAACTATATACATAGCTTATATGAGGTGTAATGCATATCCGTTTTTGCTTTAAGGCTGAAAAGGAATTTCAACTTTATGGAAAGACGTTTCTCCATCCACAAGAAAATTTTCCGCTACTGTATTAGACTGTAGTCATATCACTCCTCACAAACTGCCATGTTCAAATGCACTACTGAACCATAAGGCTTCAGTTGATCCTCTCAAATTTTCCTTGTAGCACGAAAAAGGGAAAGCAACTATGTCAAATTGTGCCCCATTTTCAAAAATGAGACACCAAGAACCACAACAAATTCGAAAGTTTAATGGTGTGCTATTGCCGCTGTACTATATTCGCAAGATGTTTAGAGAACCCTGTCATATAGTATTATATTTTGATACTATTGTACCGAAAAGATTAAGACCTAGGCTCCTTGCATCATGTTCATCCACATGTATACATACTTGCTCTTTGTGGATGCCCAACAAGGTAAAAAGAAATTGGCAAACTCAGCGAGCCACGAGAAATAATAATGGGAGCGTGATCATCATGATGAAACGAGTGGAAAAGGAAGTGAAACTTAAAAGCTTTACGTATTCTACCAAAGCTCATGGCATATCTGGTTAGCTGAAAAATTCTTTATGAATGTGTTATGCTCATATTTATACGTCTCTACGTGAAATATAATATTCTTTAGTTGAAAATGATGATGGTGACTGACGACCACAAGGTCTTATGAGTTGAGATGCTGAAAACATAGCACATACTTTCCCCATCATTCTAAAGTCGGACCTCACGATTCACTTCTCCCTTGATCCATCTTCTCTTGTAGTTCCTCTCAATCCTGATCCATTCTTGGAGTTATTCATGCTCGTTTGCATGCATGTCCAAGAGTCCTTGACTAAATGGAAGGGATATCGGGAAGTGGGTAGCAAAGTAGGAAGGAAGAAGCTCATGACATGACCCATGTCATGTCAGAGCATAATGCTGGGAAAAGAATAGATGCAAAATGACGTGAAATGGAAAGAGATATTTATATGCGTTCACGTACCTCGCAGAATCTTTTCAAGGTAGGAATCATGTGCATATACCTATTTTATTACAAGCTAAAACCAACACCAAGCTGGAAAAATGTCCAAATATAAAAATAGTAGACGATGAAGGATAGCTGATATGTAAGGAATTTCTGGTGGGTACTTCTAAAGCCCATTTGATGTAACAAGTCACGTCTGACAAAGCCAAGGATGGTAATTTCAGGAGAAAACTGAGTGGTCGTGGAGAAGAGGGAAATAAAAAAAGTTGTAGTGCTTTAAACCTTGATAGAGTCAAATTTCCAGACGATAAACCCAACATAAACTGACGGTTAAACTAATAATGATTAGAGCAATATGGAAAGTATAAAGTAGGAGAAAATGGTATCATTACTGTGCTAACATCACTTGAAACGCACTCTTGCAAAAAATTTGAATCGACTACCTCATAGTAATTTCTGACTGACGAACCTATTGGTAGGTAATTGATTAGGTATAGAATATTATCTGAAGTGAAATTCACAGTAGCTTTACACATTTCTCTTTATGCAGTCCTAAAAACAGCTTTCCGGAAATGATCCATTATGGAGACCAGACACACAGCAGCGTACCTTTCACCTAACATTTCTACTCACTTTTTTGTTTTGCACAACACTCTTCCAGGCACATTTTCATCTGCATTACACCATAATTCTTGTAGTTGCAGCATCACTCAATAAACACAGCACTTCTAACTGCGGTCAAGAGAGTAACGAGTAACGACTTCTGCAGTTTACCAGAAGCTGGAATATGAACATTTTTACAATTCAAACTTTTATATAAATTTAATTAAAAATGTATCCTCAAATACGAGTAGGATATGTTATTATGTATTTCTGAATGAATTCAAATTCTATAATCTTTTAGTATAATTCAAGTAAAAGTTTCTATATATAGACCACTCTACTTCACATAAGTTTTCAAGTTTTCTTCCAAATTGTATACCATTTATGGAATACTATTATAACTTTTAGATGTAAAATCTTTATACTTTTACAATTTCTCTCTTATTTTTAAAGCTGAGTTGAGCGCCTTTTCTGTTGCAGATCGTGAAATGCTTTCGGAACAAGGCATCCACTCTACTAGGCCCACTAAAGGTTTTTAAATTTTTTCACTTTTTTCTCTTTATTATTGCATCTCTCTTTTTAATATTAAGGTTAAGAAAAAGCTGTTTCAATTTCACTCTATTATTGCAGATGAAGAGGAAATGTATTTTAATATTTAACTATCACTTTCCTTTACTATATCTTAAGTAATTATTTATACTCCACGTGCATCTCGCTTTTGCTTGGTCACCTTTCAGTCCTGTCCGTTCTCTACTTCAAAATGTCAAGGATTGACCGTGACCTATGCCGGAAGTTAAGAACATGTCAACATGGACTTTGACTATGTTTTACTTACTTAGCCTTCGCTTATTTATAAAACAAACTTGTAGCTTTTCTACTAACTTTTTTACTCTATCAGAGTTTTAAAAATCTGAAAATATTTTGTAAAATTTTCCTGTCTACACTCCTCCAGAGACTACACTTTGCTTTATGCTTGTTAGCCTAGTTTGCAAAAAAATGCTTTCTCCCAACTTACACATTTTCCACATTTTATTCCATAACTGGAACGAGACTTTGGGGGATTCCGTAACTTTTTTTGCTCTACCTTTTCCATTATGTAGAGAAACCGATATTTTTTATACAGAACAACATGAATCAATCAGAGGATACGCATGAGAATATCATTTTGTCTCTTTTACCTCTCACAACCTATTGAGATGGATGGAACTGCTCATGAATTAGTAATAAGTGTAGAAATAAAGGGAAAATAAAATTACTTTTTCTATAAATTTGCAACAGTCAAATCCAACAAGAGAAAAATGAAAAACTTTTTAGTAAATGTTTCAGCAAGTATTTCTACCCACGCATGAATCCCAGAAAGGGAACACAAATTCTTCAAACGTGATCAACACATGTCAGATGCAAACAATTTCGACTTTTTCAGGCGTATCGATTATAAATATTTGTAAAAGGTTGACTTTTAGAGGTGAAATCCTTTATTTTAATAAAAGGAATTGTTTTTTTATATTCTGATGAAAGACGAGTTTAAATGAATGACTTTTCAAACACAAAAGCTGGGATGAGTTAATTGAATTATGGACAAAATCCCATCTATAATATATTCTCGTTTGAATAATGCAAGTTCGTCGAGTCTTCACTTAATGAATATTTACCTCCTTATTAACCCACCTTTTGCAGCATGGATTATGCAATGAAACGTGTTTAAAATTCAAGGTTTTCCAAACACATATGCTAATGTTTGTTGTAGACAAGTTTGTATTTAACCCCTCCCCATACACGAACAAATAAGAAAGCTGTCCATTTTGAACCGTCCTCTATTCTCCTCTTTTTAGTCCTTGCCAACTAAATGGAGCGGAGGGAAACTGGTGTGTTGTGAAAAAGAGTGAAAACTTTTACCATAAATAATTTTGAGCTAAGAAATTAATTAACCGGGGGCTTCTGGGAATGACGCTGACCTATTACTGGCTCACATCACAGCAACATTATCCCACCCCATGCCACCGTTTCCCCAATATCTAAATAAAAAGTTTGTTGGTGGCTGTAACGCTTTATATATTTTTATTTTATGCCAAATGTACATAAAACTATCAGCGGTGGCTGCTACCCTTGCTCCTTTAAAATTCATTTACACCACCGGATTCTCTACTTCATTTCACTCAAAACTCAAAAGTTTTGCTTGTTTCCCCCAAATAAACTTTTCCTGCCCTTGTTAGCATTCATTCATAATTTAACTGCAGTTTCGAAGCGAAATCAACTTTTTAGCCATATTTTTGGCCACACACAAAGACAATAAGGGTGGGCTCGGGAGTTTCTCATTTCCAACCGTTATCACCTTATCTCACTTCCCTTTCACAACTAACATGAAAAGTATGGTAGAGTAAATGGATAACCGCAAAAAATACTCCAAGTGGGAATTACTATCCGGGGCCAGACAGACATACACCCCGTCGAGCTCAAGTATTTCTCTCACTGTTGTTCCGCTGTCGATCGTTTTCTCCTTCCTATTCAGCACTTTCCTGTAGACTAAGCCTTATAGGAAGTCCGACTCCCTCACGCATTTTTATGACTTTTTGCAGTGTTGGAAATGGCACCGCTAGATAGACAGCTTTTCCCTTGCTTGATTAGTTTGCACTTCCTAAAGACTAGAGCTTGGTTAAATGGCTTTTGTTTTTTGGTCGCTCCCTTGTGTCGGGGGCTTGTGCGTATTCATTTATTTCCTTGCTTGCGGCATAAACAATTTCCAGTCTGTCGAAATACACTATTTGTTTATTTATTAAACGTGGTAAAGAGACGGGATGATTTACCTACGCTCCTTCCGTAATTTAAGAGTTTGACATTGAAATCTAATGAAATCATTTCCAGATTTATGGTGCGGTTTTGCCCCCTGATGAGCATGGCCTTTCTTGATAAAAAGTTTATTTTCTTTTGCTAAGATTTTACGTAGGAGTTGGGACTTATTCTGCCGTCATTATACTTTCCCTTTCGGGAATTTTATTACCAGATTTCGTAAGAAATTAAGTGAGCTTTAGTCTTGGCTGCACGATGCATTCTATCTTATTGATTATTTAGATAATGCGGAGGAATCTGTGATTTGTGTCTGCCTTTATTATTTAACGAAGTAATTTCAGCTAACGCACGAGTATTTGAATTGATGGAATAGTTTTAAGAACCTTCTTAAATCCTACACGGAGGTTACTGCTCTATGTGGAATGACGCAAATTACATTTTCCAAGAAGCTTTAGCGAGAAATGAAATAAAAGCTGAGTACCCTACCACCCAGTTTTAAATTTCAAGCTTTGAGGCTGTTCCGTGAAATTCAGATTTTAAGTGCTACATACTTGACGTTATGAAATTAATTAACTATTAAATGCTTGTAGAATTTTACGTAATGCATTGGAATAATGTTGACATTTTTATAATATACTGCTCTCTCCAATCAAACTAAAACATATTTCCTTGAAAAGTACCCAAGTAGCAATAGAGTATACACGGTAGCCTCCTCTCCACCTAAAAAGAGAGAACCATCTGCAAGTTTACACAAATATTGACATTGCTACACATCTACAATATAATAATGCAAATAAAGGAGATTAAAAATTAACTAAGAGACTAACTGCCTTCTTTACTTGTGTAGAAGTTAAAAATATTTAATAAAACTTTACTTTCAAGAGCTACATGGGTGTGCATCGTTATCATCATCATCGCCAAATTCAAGCCATTACTTCCTCTATTTAAATTCAAGATATGAAATTTTCCATATATTTTTACTTATCTGATGGAGAACACCAAAAGTGACAAAGTAAACACATAATATTTCCTAGCGCAACATCTTGTTACGCACCCTCTGCATATTTATGCCTCTCCAAAAGAATACCAATTTTCGCAATTACTCTGGTGCATAGGCTTAAACTAGATTAAACCAGATAGTAAACTACTTGTTCACTTCTCATTTGCTCCGAGGCCTAAAGTGTTTCCTTTTATAGCCGAGCAAACTTGTCCTGACTTATCGACTGGAGATAATACGTGTACAGTGTTACAAAATGGGAGTGCGCTCCAGAGAAAAGGGAAACGGTCTAGATTCTACTTTTTGCGAATAAAAAAACTTTTTTTGTGAGTTTTGTCTTCCTTATTCAACAATGATATTTACATTGGAGTTATTTTTCTTCCTTAACTCCACTTTTATAATCTTCCTCTGCACAATACTGTGCAGCATGAACTTTTGATCATCATAACGTATCTGCAGCAGCTGTGTTGTCTTCGCCAACGTCTTAACTTGTGATCAAGACAGGGAAAAAACTTTCCCTGGAATAATGATGTTTCCATAATGTCCCTGCAAACATTTTAGATTAGAGCGCAGTGTGCCCAATAACCGAAAAGACACACACGACGGAAGTAACACGCGTAATGGAATCTTTGTAATAAAGCCTAGAATTCCTCTAGAAAAATACTCGTTGCTTAAATGTATTTACACTTTGGACTGTGTTTAGTCTAGGCTGTTGGTGGCAGGTTCTAGGGCCGTTTTGGAATAGAAATTGCTGTCATTAGTATGGCCAACAGTATTTACTTATGATGTCCTTGGTGGGCTTGGTGGTCTGTTGCGTTTGCATTCTTATCTTAAAAAGCCTCGTAGAAATAGTAAAGTTGATATGAAGGAGAAATGAGTTACCTTACATTTCTTAAGCTTTTTTACTCACCTTCATTTTTATAATAGAACTATGCAGGAAGACTACTTCCGCTTTTTATTCGAGAAAATGCCACACAAGTGTAATTTTATTAGGCATTTTCCATTTTCTCCCAAATAAGCATTTTCCTCGGGTGACTACCTAGTCCCCTTTTTTACCTTTTTAAGGATTCCAAAACATAAGAAGGTGGGAGGATCAAAGGAACTCGTTTAAATTGGTTTTTACTCTTGATAAAAAAGAAGCATAAATATAAAATCTTGGGAAACACTTTTAAAAATTATCCAAGTTCACTGAATGCTTATCAGAGCGCTAAAAGGAAGTTCTACCTATCTACTAGATAGTAACTAGTGCTTAAGATATTTAAGAATTATATGCATACCATAAGATATTCATAATTTAGAATGATCGTCGATTTTATTTTTAAAAGCATCGGGAAATACTGATGTATTCAACTCAGTGAATAAATCTTTGATAGGTGATCTATTAAAGGAGCATTTCAACCGAAACAAGAAAGGTCAATAGAAATGAAAATAGGAAATGCTCCAATTACTTTTTCTTTCCACCAATCTTCGATTGCATATTGGTTCTCTAAAATGAAGCAAGTGAAAGGGGAATATAAGAAAATGGTGCAGAACTGTTTGACAAAACGCATTGAACCAAATTTAGGGTAAATTTATTCAACAACTTTAATTTCAGCTGGTGAGCACAAACATAAAAGAAGTAAAATATGGGGCATATATGGAAAATCTTGAAAGATATCAACCAAAAAGAGGAGAAACTCTGCAGCAAATTCTAAGGCCTTGAGTTGGCTCGAGCAATGATTCCATATCTGAACCAATAGTGAATTCTGCAATAAGAACATTCTTCACAGAGAAAGAGAGAGAACACGTCTTCCAATACTCCCAGAGAGGAGAGGGCTCTCCTTTTCAAACTTATTGAATTTCGTGACAACCTGTTATTCATGGCTTTTGTATGCGTAGCCATAAACATTGGGTTCTGGTAAGGAACCTTATATAAAAGAAGTTGCTTTCTCCTCCAAAATGGAAGTGAAATAGGAAGGGTAAGAAAGAAAAAAATTTGATTTTGGATGCTTCACTAATCCACTGTAGGAGGAAGGACATAAATCTGAATTTGGCTTCGTTTTCCTTTGCTACGCATTGGAAATAAAGTTTGCATGTAACCAGCCATTGGTAATTTTCTTGGCAGGTAAGCCTACTGTAGGATACGGCGTTAGAATTGAAAGATTTCACAAGTGGCACTTGCTATGAATCAAAAGTTGAGTTGGCCTCTACCTCCATAGACGCTCCGGCGGATTCGCGTGCTTGCCAATGCGGTAAATTGTCTAATTGGAATGTTATGAATGATATTTCACCAAAGTATCCAACAGTTCAATCTATTCGTGCCAAAGTAAATCCATTTTCTTCTAACAGAAAAAAAGACAGACAAACTCCAGAAACGAGTCTGCTCTTATTTTTCTCTCGCAAAACTAATAATCATATAAGCCCAACTCAAAGAAAGTTAAGTCAATAATATAACAATCGCAAAGTAGAAAGGATTTTCATGTTTTTATTGTAATGAGATTATAATCAGCGAAGCTCTAATAAGCTTGAGACAAAATACTCTTTGAAAACTAAGGCAGTTCTGTATAATGCAAATTAAACTAAAATCCTTTTGAAAGTTTCAGAGAGGCGCTTATTAGCACGTAAATGAATACACTTGAAAAGTTTTGGAGGTAAAAAGAGAAGAAAAAACTTCAAATTAAACAGTTTCTCAGCACCATCTCTCTACTCCATAAAGTCATCCAATTTATTTCGCAATTTTTTTCTCACAAACTTTTTTTTTACTCGAAATAGTATTGCGAATTTAAATTATCTCTATTCCCCCTTTTCTCTCAATGTAATGCGTTTTGTCTTTGCTAATTCACTCGATATCTTCGTCGTCTTTTGCAAAATTGAAGAATATTTTAAAGACTTTCTTTTTGCAAAGCTTCGCCTAAAGAAATTAGATTAACAAACTTTTTTCTTTTCGTATTTCAGACGAGTGTACTTCATTTTTTCGTATTGATGAGGAAGATGATACATAATAGGAGATGAAAATAGTGCAAAATAGAAGGATAGAATAACCTTGTTGGTTTTATTAGAATCATTTTACTAGTCGTCAGTTAGGCTTGAAATTAGACAACTTTTTAAAGAACTTTTCAACTCCACTCTCCATTTCTAGGCCCTGGTGATAATAGAAGGACGCCTACATTCCAAAATTTATCGACAAGTAGGCCATGCTCCTATTTACATAAACATTGTATGGTTATCAGGTGAAATCATGATGGTGATGACGACCCAGTAGCATCGCGAACTTGTGCAACCTAATATTTATTAAAATTGCTTATTTTTCTAGGTGAACATTCTGCGCCAATGCAACATGGCGAACATGGCTACGCACCAACTTTCTCCTCCTCCATCGTACTTACGGTCGTGATCCTCTTCATCCATTGCGTAATGACAAGGTGATAAGTAAACAACTATCTTTTTTAACTGAGTCTAGTTTATATATCAGGAAAACTCCATACGCGATACAGATTTTTTGGGAATTTATCATACATATGCATAATGTTTTAAGAGAAGCGGTAAAGTATCAATATAATAGGTAAGCAATTCTATTTATAGCTGTAAATTATTATGTTCAAGTCATACTATTTGGGTATTATCTATAAAAATTCTATGTAATTGTAAATAGTAGAATATCTAACCGCTTATACGGCTAATATATTTAACGTGAGCTACAAAGTAAAACGGTTATACACACAATAAGTTCGTACAACACAGCAATCGCAACAATTTCTAGGCTTTAGCGGAAAGTTTTTTTTATTTTGTGTTAGTTTTATTATGTAATTACGTAAACTTTGTCTAATATCAAGAGTTGATGGAAGAAAAAGTATGAGAAGTACCTACATACGTCCGTTCCATAGTTTTATTGTGCATCGTCTTTGTCATTTGTGCTAATAGGTATTGCGAAAAATAAGCGGAAATTAGGTTAGCAACTTCTTTCCTTTTATGTCAAATAATTGTCTACACAGAAAAAGTTTTTGATTAGGTAGTTTACACGTGTGGTCAGAAATCAACATCTAAAGAAGTTGTCCAACATTGTCCAAGGGATTGTGGATGGCCTAAAATTGCTAATTTAATATTTCCATTTGGTTTTGTTATTGCATTCGGCTTGAATGAAAGCGATGAAATTAATGTGGGAGTTTTATTTGATTTCCGCTTTATTGCTTTTTAATGTAAACAAATTCTGAGAACTGTCTTCAGCTTCTTTCGTATCCGGTAGAGGAGAAAAGATTCTATTATATTACTTTATTAATTCTTCTCCAACTTGATGATAAAGCTCTGTGATGTTGTCAAATCAATGTCATTGTCTCTGTCACTCGCTTAATTCCTTGAATGAGTCTGTTTAAAAGAATTCATTATGTTTAAATGCATAAATGATTTAATAATAGGCAATTTCACAAATGTGCTGACAGAATTTGTTGTAGTTGACAAGTAACTTTTCTCCGGAAATAGCCTGCTCTTCAAATCAACCGATACTGATCGTATTACTTCGCACAAAGACGTATAACAATGTTTGAATAGGAGAAGGTTGAGCTAAGACGCATTTATTGAATTATGGAAAAGTAAACCAAAGCATTTATTAATAACAATGTGAAAAGGAATGTGTGATTAGTTAGGAAACAAGATTATTATTTTGAGAGAACGGTGCACCTGTCCAGATCTCTTTCTGTTACGCGATAACCTTGTCAAGCCCGACATCTGACAACTGGATAGGGTGAAGGAGAGCATTCTTCGGGAACATGCAAAGGGTCAACAATCTACTTTGCAAATACCATCAGTCTTGTCAGCTATCTTAATGCTAATCTCTATATGCATAAACAAACAGGAAATCTCGAAGGCAGATTTATTAAAGGAAACAAAAGGATATTAAAAGAAAAAATTCAGCGGTGGCATATATCAAGATGGGTTATATTAACTTTCACTTGTAAGTCTTCAGTAGCCCTACAATCCAATAGCAATTCTACCTCATAAAATAGAAATCAATTTGCATTTGCGAATAACATTTGATACGTGTTAAATGCAGTGGGCGTTCATTGACGGAAAAGGTTGTCCTAATTTTATGTACGGAAGAAGAACTTTTACCAACTTTAAGTGAAAGTAGTCAATTTTTTATTTCTATTTGGGTAACTTTTACAAAACAATCTACATCAATCTAGGGAGGTGTTTTTACTAGTTGCCCCATTTCGCTGTAACCCTAATGGCCTACTTATTTCCCCATTTTTATTCAACTGAATTCATTCCACCCGCAGCTTTTTAACACTTCATAAGATTCATACTTTTTATTAATAAAACTAAACATGTTCCTCACGTGTAATTGAACCTTCAAAGTAGGACGAGGAGAAAACTAAATTTGACAACTAGTTACTGACGGGTAATTCGACCTTTCCTAAACGGATATCTAACATACATCTTATGACATGTAATGATCTTAGACAGCAAAAACAATTTACTTTAGAGCTTTGCCCTTGCTGTATGCATTACAAAGTTTAGCTCGATTGAAACTGACTTCATCATTAAATCAAAAACCTTGATATCAATCTTTCTAATGCGTAGATGGATATAATTTGATCTCTAAGCTAAAGGCGGTTACTTGATATGAATATAAACAAGAATAGCAACAAGATATTAATGTGGGAACAACTCCTTATCCATTCATAAGAGTAAAGCTGGCGAAAAACTAGGAAGCGAAAACGAATCGCAAATAATCGCAGAATTGCAGAAAAAGTTCTTTCGGATACACTGGAAAGAAAAGTGCAAAGAAACAAAGCATAAATAAATGTATGATAGAAACGTTAGCCTTTTTTACGAAAGCTTTCACCATAACAGGGGTGATGTAACGACTACGTCAATAATTTTTTTGAGATTTACTTTCCCTCCCTGCAGTATTCTAAGAATATTCTTACTGGGAGAGAAAATTGAGTTTTCTCTTCTCTCTGCCCACACTTACTCTTCATTTCTCACCGGCTTAAGTTACGAGAGCTGTGAGAAGAGAGCGACAGCAAAACATCAAGTTGGAGAAAATTGACGAGAAAGAAAATGGCAAAAGTTGTAAAAACTTTTTTGAATTTTATCTTTAAAACAAAAAATGAAAATCAAGGAATCGTGCAAAAATTAGTATTGCAAATTTAAGATTCAGAAAAATGCCATTTTTTCTCTCTTTCTCAACTTTTGAATATTTCTTTTTATATTGAACAAGTTTATTTTGTAGATTTAGGGGATGAAATTTTTTACTTTGTTAGTGAACTTCTTCTCTAGTTTCTTCCAGACTTTTTATTTATTTACGTCTATCAAGGCTGTAAGTGATAAATGTATTGTAACTCGACTGCTATTGTTTTACTTTCTTCCGAAGTTTAATTGCATATATGTGGAAGTGGTGCGTATGAAGATAAAGATGCCATATCACGAATAAGCTTGTGAAAATGTGAAAATTTTACTTTCCATATTTATGCGCATATTTTATATTTGTTTTCGCTGGGGATTAGCATGATCAAAAATCTAGTACTTTTTGTTTGACGATGGCTCTTTCCCTGGTTGCTTTCGATTTCATCAGGAATTTTCATTATGCTATCCACATTTTTGTGTTCATCAACATAAAACAATCCGTGTAGATGAAATGATAGAGGATGGGTAGGACGTAGGACGTAGAAAAGACAATCATTTTTAAAGGCTCTGTCGGATTTTCCAATCTCAATAGTCACGCTAATACTTCCGCAGTTTCTTCTCAACAGTACTTGTTTATAATCCAAGATATTTGATATAAAATTCAACACTTATCATTTTTAAGATAACTAAGCCCCGTTCGGATTGCTGTGTGTGTAGTTTTAGTCCAAGTAGAATGTGTGATTGCTTGTGTGTACTCAAAACTAGTAGATAAGTTGGTAATTTAAAAGATGAATATATTTTCAAAGAGAAATGTACAAAATTGACTGTTCTTTCTATCACAACTAGGCTAATTATAAGTTAGGGAAAGGGTATAGCTTAAGTGAAAGTTTAGAACTCGGCTAATTTAAACATTTAAAGATAGTTACATCTTAACTTAAGTAACTTGTAGTAAATATTGCGAGAATGAATGAATCTGGTCTTGTCTAAAGCCTGGAGTACAATGTCTCACTCAAGCTAGGGTTTACATTCCAAAACGTTACTGGTGAATAATAATATATAAATCAGTTGGATTAGCTTTGCCAAATACAATTTTTATCCCAGAGAGTGCTCATATATTTGATATTATTGTTATACATCAACTTGTAGATAATATTTTAAGCTTGGAAAAGTAATAAGTACACAGCCAGGAAAGGTTTGAATGAATTAAATTAATTCGTAGTACTCAAGTGATAACAAGTTTCGAATAAGTTATGTTAGAGAAATACTTTGTGCTGTAAAAGAGATGAATCAGTGAATTTTAGATTTGGATAGGTAATCAGTAAGATTTGATGCGAATGAGTTTTCTACATCGGAGCATGGGAATTTAAAAGATTATTTTACATTTTAAAAATTAGTCGATGGTTTAACGTTCAGTTTTTATTGGCAATCTTAACGCGCACAGTTTTAGGGGGCGAGTTTTAAAGTACTTATTGAATGCTCTACCGTTATTCAAGAAAGCTTTTCGTTTTTTCAAAAGGATAAAAATGTTTTTGTTATAATGAAATTGATTTCATGTCACTAAATGTATTGCAAATAGTCTGTTTTAAGCTAAATCTACTATAAATTAAGATATCGTAATATAGAAGTTTGCTACTTAAAACTAGTATGAATGATACTATAATGCGTTTTGGAGGCGAGTATTGAAGATATACTATATTTGAATATATAACGTATCTGTTCGACTACCGATAAATGTAAAATGTAATATTATTTATTAAATTATAACAAGGTATCATTAAAATAAAAGAACATTTTCGGACCTTAAATGAATGCGTTTCTGATAATAAACTTATTCAATTTAACACTTGCCTATTACATTTCAGGAGTATAAAATGGCAGAGTCTCACCAGAAAAGATGGAATATAAATTAAAAGTTAATAAGAAGCGTGGGAGATTCAACATTTGTTGTAATTAAGGAGGATTCTTCTCTACTCTCAAGTATCATATTTCATGTATCATGTTACATTTCATCAAAATGGGAACGGTTTGACTTTCACCAACTAATTTCATTGCCATGTATCAACCTAACATGAAAGGATTTCAGAGAGAATGGAGAAGGTAAGTTTTTGCTCTGTTTAATGCTCAATTCCCGGAAATAAACTTTTGCTATTTTGCGAATCTGCAATAAACAAATAACATGTAATTTGTATCTGAATGGAAGCCGGGTTTACTTAATGCGTCTTGAATAATGCCTTATGGCATTCTACACTCCTTCTCTCAATATTAAAATTCCATATTCCAAGAAGTAGCTCATACGAGTTCTCCAGGAGAAGTGGATGTTAGATCAAGTTACATTCGAAGTCTTGGACTCGAGATCGACTTGAGAAAAGATCCAGCTGATAGTCTCTCTCTACTGCCCTTTCAAAGAAGCGAGGGAGGGTTAGCGACCATTAAAATTCAAATTACATAGGCCATGTCTTGAGAGAAATCGGTGCGGTGCACTCGCGTTATATGAGGAATGGCGGCATTCCTATGTGAAAACACAATGTGCGCATATTTAAATAAATAGATTACAGTATCTTCAGACTGTTTTTAATTCAAGATGTGAGCAATGATGGAAAAGTGAAAGTGGGGTTCACAGATGTATTTTATACATGTCGATTTTTCTCATACATATGAAACCGATGCGTAGTGACTTAATGTCGAGATTCAATATGAAATAGTAGGTCAGGATAGCGTAATTAGAGTTGACATGATTATTCTAATCAATACAGTGACATGAAACACTAATGTATCTACTGCTTTCTACACAAATATTTTAACTCAAAATAAAAATAAGGAACCATTAAATATAGCAAATTCTGTCATTTTAGAAATCCAGAGATGAATATGTCTAATCTGACCTTTTGAGAAAAATTCCACGCAGTGAAATACTTACGTGGTAAGATGGAAGGGTTGAAAACATTTTGAAAATAATTCAGGAAGCATTTATCTTACTTCACGTGAGAAGATATCCACACACTCATCTTCTATCCCCAGTTAGGTGTTCGGAGACAACAGATGCTCCCAGAATAAAGTATGCAAAGAGGTTCCAGTGATTTTAACTGTTGATAAAACACTCCTCGCGACAGTTGCAGCAATGAAGATAGTGTGACTCTTCCAGTTAGAAACATACCTAATGTACATACATTTCCATTCCATTCCAATTCCAACCAGATGAGAATTTTCTGGATGAGCGCGAGCACTAAGCTGGAGAAAAAAGCTTCCTGAGTGGTGTGGGGAAGCGGAAGCAAGACTAGCGTGTAAGATGTTTAAAAAATATTTCCCTCAACTAAACCCTTCTTTCCATTGAGCAGTCAAGGAAAGACTTTCCCCTCATTCACTCATCATCTTTAACTGCTTCTATGAAACCCACGCGCTTCTGCTTTTCCTCTCTCAATCAGAGAAATCTTGGAGGATGATGTATGCAAAGACTTTTCTAGAAATGCGATTAAGACCAACTCCCTTGGGCCTTTCAACAATCCTCGTCACCAATCTCATCTCCACTTCTTCGGTGGCAAATAGGCTGCAAAAAATAAGAAGACACAAAAGAACCTTTTGCAGACGGAGAAAGAGAGGAAGAAACATGGAATCTTTCTTATTCCTTTATTCATATGACCAGTAAAATATATAATCTGATAAAAAGTCCGCTTCGCTTGTCTTCACTAAAAGGGGAATTATATTTATATAAAAATGCTCTAAAACACAATTTCCGAGTTCAATGCTCTAAATACCGTACGCATTGGAATAAAAAATGAACGCATTCAGTATACAAAATCATATCAATTATAAAAACAAGATATTTTATTACAAGTATTGTAGCGTTTAGACAAGTTTTTACTTTTTACAATTAGAAAAGTATTATTAGAAATATTCAAGCAACCATTCGATTATTAGTTAATCATTCGAAACCGGTATATTACTTAAGTTAACAAACTTCATATTAAGTACCGCTGTTAACTAAAGCCATTCAATCTTCCTACTCCTACACTATGTTTACCTATCACAACTTTCTTTTGTTTTTCTTTCCCACACCCTACAAGAAAAAATAGTACAGGAAATGTTTTACTTATTTTACAACATCATCAACAACAAATCCTTAATAGTGGGAATACTCGTTTGAACTCTGCGAATGATGGATAAGTAACTATATTCGGCACAATCTATCAATATATTAAATTAACCCTTTATAAAACCTACATGAATTCGCTATCCAGCCCCCTCCAGAACTTTTTGTCCCCGGAAAGCGTTCCAATCAAAACTTTTTTCCTTTTCCTGATTTATTGTTCTTTGCTGGCAACATGATCAGTGATCATAATAAGTCTAATATATTATTTAGTTAACTACGTGAGAAATATTTAGGTATGGCGAATGGAGAGTTATCTCATTTACAAAAAAAATATCCAAAGACGAGTCCCATTCTAGCTAAGCTACTACTACAGAGATAAATACCAAAAGTTAAACAGGATAAAAATGATAACAGCTTTTCAAACTTTGTATGAAAACTTTCTCCTTCTTGGAGAGAAAAACAAGTGAAAATATTTTCTATCAACACCACATTCTATACACTATCTGGAATAAAATATGATGTAGTTGTTTCTTACGATAACTAAAATTGTTTAATCTGCAAATTCCCTAAAACCGATACAATCTAATATAAATCTACCTAAAATCATCTCGAGTTTCGTTCATTCAAAAACAAAAGGAATCTTTAAAATAACAAAAATAAGTATAATATTAAAGGATGTATGCAAAAGTAATTTCTAAATGAGTAATCTAAAAGTGTACAAGGAATGAGCGAGTTTGATAGTGAAATATACTTGTAATAAATGATAGGAGGAAAATGAAAGCATTCTGTCTTCCAAAAGTAGTCGACCAACTTGCCAGCAATTCATTACAGTTATGAGGGAGATGATTGCTGATCACTCCAAGTCCTCTTGACAATGCGAAAGGAAGAAATGGGTTGGAGTAGGATGATAGTGCGGCGACCCGAGAAGCAGAGCTGGCAACGGAGACCATCATCGGTACTGCTTCATCACTCCCTTCCTCGCTTTTCGCATCTGAAAGAGAAAACATTCTTGAATATTACCGAGGAAAATTTTATCATCTTAAAGCAAATGGGATGGAGTCGTCACTTCAGAAATTAAATTCAGATTAAGAATCGTTTGGAGCGGCGGCGGAGGATAATACCAGTTACAAATGTAGTGGCTGCTTGTAATGTAATAACTTGGATCTTTCTTGCGAGTATCATTGTTCAAGAAATCCTTTTACAACTTTTCCTCTACTATCAAATTACCCCATTAACGAAAAGCAACAGAAGTACATTGGAAACTTTCCCTTTTTATATATAACCACTCAACATAACAATAACAGTTGTAGCTCTCCCTCGCGGCTGTTACATGGCAGGCTACAATGCATAAAATGTGTACATTATTATTATTGAGAGAAAACTCTCTCTTCAACTTTTTTCTTCACTCTTCCCAGTTCATTCATAATTGAAGTTGGAGTGGAGTGAGGACAAGGTAGCATTGTGCCTTGGACAGTTATGATGATCTACATCTTCAATCTGCCCCGCCATAACACATTTTCTCTTCAAAAAATATTCCTCTCTCACTAAATAAGAGTTTTCAACTTCCATTTTTCCATTTTCTCTCATCCATATACAAAGAGTGGGAAGCAGTCCATCTGAAAGTTTGAAGCTTGAAATAATTTTCATGAGCTTTCCTCGCGCGATCTGCATATCTAAATCCAAAATAACCCCACAACCATGAGGGGAGTATATAACAGATTATTGTTGGAAAGCCATCTGTACCATCATCATCAACAGAGATACATATATCACATTAAGTAAAATTCAGGAAATCCTCAAGCTCCCGCTTTCCCATTCCATTCCAAGAGTCAAAACGACTCTTTAAAGTTTTCCATGACTGTATTCTACTTCCATTTTTACTCCTTATTTTCTCTGCGTTTTCCCCTCCACTTCCTCTACCCACTTTTTACCTCGAGAAAAACTTTTTGACTTTCCAACTTCTCTCTCCTTTCACCACTAGTCCCTGCATAATCATAATAATAATGCTGGGCTTTAAGATGAGTCGGAAAGAAAACCTGGATTTCTTACTTAATAAATGAGCAAAGGACAGCGACATTTCCTGTCACTTCTCATTATGTATTGTTCCTCCCTCTTACTACCCAGAGCTTCTTTTCCCTTTTAAAGTTGGAGGTGGCGCGGATATAAATACATCTGGATGTTTAAACTACAATGGCCAAGAGTTTGAATACTTCCTTCGTGGAGGAAAAGTGCGTGTGGTGGGAGGAAGGGAAAATAGTTCTCTAGAGGAAGACTTTAGGTGTATCCTTTGAAAATTTTCGAACTAACGCGTGTTCTCTAATGTTACTTTCTCCCAGTAGTGTCATCCAACCACTCCCACCAATATCATCTGATGATACGCGTGTGTGTTCTGTGTTCTGCAATTTTTCGAGATCATTTTACTAAATATATTTCATCCCAATGCATCTGACATAATCAATGCACACAAGAGAAAGTAGAGGAGGAAGAGGAGAGAGAGTAGGACATTGAATAAAAATATTTTATGTCTTTCTCATATGAACTGTTATGCCCATAGCATTTGACGGTTTTATAGTGGGATGCAATCCAATATGAAAAATATTAATATTTCATCCAAAACTATTCTCCCAACTACCTACTCTCAAGGGACTCCCTTGAAGGGAGAGACTTGCGTCATTTTATTTATTACAGTTTATAACTCCCCCAGCTGCCATTTTCTAATGGAATCTTTGGATTTTAAGATGTGATGGAAGTTATAATGGCACTTATGCAGCCATGCATTATATTAGAAAAGTTTTGGAGCGGAGGTGCGGCCAGGCCTGGTTAGGAATTCCAACTCTTTAATATTCATTGGAAATATCAACAGATTCTAATCCATTTGTGTTGCACACACGCCTCACAAAAGCAGATCAGTCTCTATCGAAGATGCATTTTAGCGGATATGAAAGATATAATTAATCACTAATCAAATTTTATGGCTTCCATCCCACAGCCAGAAGCGTTTAGGACAATGTCGAAGCATATTTCTACTTTCTTTATTGCATTTTCTGTAGCTTCAAGGCTTCCGGAGTTTAGCTGACCATCGCATTCTCCCTCGGTGAACTATGATAACTGATAAACTTGGAGGCTGTCAGTAGCAGGTGTTAACTTTAAAGGCTAAATGACGTGTAAGGACACACAACGGTCATCAATATCGTTTTGTTGATTTTTTAACGTCTCCCTACTCCCCGTCTTGTTCAATACCCTCCCAAGAGTTGACACAAGTTGGAAAATTATTGGGAAGATATCATCACCATTCTTGCCGACGGGGAGAGGGCTTCCCAAGCTAATGCATTGTTTGCACTTCACTCTCGTCAAAGTGGAAAAAGTCCCAGAGAAGAAAAAAACTAGAAGCTTACTCCACTATCAATATAAAGTGTCTTCTTCCAATTCACTTCTTTCAGAATCTGTCTTGATTGCGAGTAGAGAAATAGTCCAGCTAGTAAAACAGCAGCATCAGCACTCGTCCCCTCCGAGATCCCAGAGGAAGTTGCTCGTAGTTGGTATCAAGTGCTTTTGCACGAGATGGGTCATATATCTTAATTTCAAAACAATAACAGGAGCGACACTGTCTATAATGTATGTCCATGCTTCCCTTGCTCGCCTGTCCATGTCATTCTCCGCTAAGATTCAGTGAAGACAATTTGTTTAATAATACAGTGGCTGGTGAGTGAGTGAAAGGATAAAGGACTAACTGCTTTTTAGGGTGTGCGGATCTCAAACTGTCCATGTTTCAGAGCTTGTTGAGTTGTTGATTGTCTAGATCCTAAAGTTTCTTCCTTCTTAAGACAGTTTTATGGCTATTGGGAAAGGAAGGAAGGATGTTGCTCTCCTTGCACTTCATTCACGCACGCAATAGGGGAATTCCAAGTCTCACATTGAATTTTTTCTTTGGAGGGACAGCGGTGATAGAAAATCCTCAGAATTGCATTGGCTTTCGCACTTGAAGCTGTTACTTTGCACTGGGCTTGATTGTGTGAAGATTTTTTGTTTTGTCTATATGTATAGCAAGTGCAACAGAAAAAAGTTGGAGAAAGTTTTTTTGAGATTTGAATCCAAATCATGTCTCCTCATCTTGACAATAGAAGGACGTTGAAATATTCATGATATTGCCTTGAATTGAGATTGTGTGGAATCAGTGTGGGGGAGAGTCCTCCCAAGAGATAAAGGAAATTGTACATGTGAGCAGTAAAGACAACTAAAAGGAGAGACTTTTTTTCTCCTTCCGGTTTCCATCCTTTTCCTTTCAATACAAAACTTTTCTGCATCTAATGTGTCTAAAGAGAATAAAGAGAGATGACGGTTTACGTTAAATTCCTAGTATTTACTAGTATCGCTTTGTGATCGAGAGATCCAACTTTCTGTGAAAAGCTATAATAAAGAATAAAGCCTGACAGAAAAGTTTCTTTTTTGTCTTCTCCACCGCCCAGATTACCAATTGAGTCTTATCCATTCATAGATTCATTCTTGTATTGACTAATTTATTGAAACCTTAACGAAGTCAGTCTGACATTCTTCATTTCTCTATCCCACCAAGTCCTAAATCAGGTCTTTATTTTC
>JAHZMU010002836.1:0-52362 GCA_027743725.1 Rambutsinella grinnellia | reverse complement strand
CGGTTGATGACCAAGGACCAACGGCAACGGCACCAATTCTGACTTCAGTTCCGCTTCTCCATTATAAAAACTTGACAGCTGTTAATCAAGAACTTTGTCATGATAATCAATTAAAATTCTTATGATTACTTACTTACTAATTAACTAATCACCGACTTTGTTTTCAATCCAAATCATGTGCGTAAAAACTGTAAACAATTCCTACGCAGACACATGCATGAAATGATGAAATATCAGCAGAGCTCACATTGCCGGGTTTACAAACCAACTCAATGCTTAGCTCACCATCAGTATATTCAAATACACTTTTTGGGCAACAGAATCTCTGGAAGTGAAACGTGTGCATGCTTTCATCTCATCTCACCTGGGCTGGAGAAATGGGTTTTGAAATCAGGTGATGATGTAAACGTGACCAAAACTTGCAAAGTGTTTTTAATTTATTTGTAATTTTACAAACCGGAAGTGTACCAAGTGACGCCATAAGTGAATTCTAAAAGCTAAAAACGTTTAAAAAATCGCAAAATAAAGACATTAAAACTAACTCCATTCATTAATTAGTTATCTGTCGTCGGCGGCTCCCGAACCCGGAAGTGCACGCAGAATTTCTCCGGAGAAATCACTCATTTGTCGAGTTATTTTTTAAATTAGGTCAAGATGCTGCGCCCCGTGCTAGGAAGAACTTTGTGCGTCGTAGGAAGGACCTTTCTACAAAATAATAGTCGATTTCTCCAGTGCCAAGCTAACCTCCAGTATTTCCCAAGTAGGAACTTAATCGCGGCGACGAAACTGCTTGTTAGCAGTGCCTCAAGTTCGTTAAGGTATAATACTGGAGTCCTTCGGAAGTATAATGGACTACAGGTTATGCGAAGGAGATGTACAAGTACGAAACCGCCGGGGCCGGAGGGTGCTTCAGGGTCCCCTGCTAAACCTGAGAAATTATCACTTTTCCAGAAATATAAGGCTATGTACAAGGACTATTGGTATGTTGTTTGTAAACATGAACTTAAATCCTAAATCGGTTTGATTGGAATAATCATTTATTATTCATTGATTTGATTCCAGGTATGTAATGCTACCGGTTCATCTAGTCACTTCAGCTGGCTGGTTTGGTGCCTTTTATAACGTTTCAGCGAGGTTAGTACTTAAGTAAATAAATATGATGAATTAAATTATTTGGAATTGGCGAATGTTTGTCTATTTTCAGTGGTATTGATGTCGGATACTATTTAAGGAAACTTAACATCAGTGAGACCATAATTCACAAAATAACCAACTCAGGATTAGGCGATATCGCAGTGGCATGGGCCCTGTATAAAGTAGCCACACCTATAAGATACGCTGTCACATTAGGTAAGGACATTTACAGTAAAATAAAGATTAACAAATCATTAGTTACTAATGTTGGATGACAAGTGACAAGTTATATTTTTTCTACAGGCGGTACAACGGTTTCAATAAACACTCTTAGGAATATGGGATACATCAAACCAGCAAAGGAGTTGATGGCAAAAGGTCGTGAAAAAGCTGCAGATAAAATTAAATCTTTGAAAGAGAAAACACAAAAGTAGACCAGTCGCTGCCGATCTTGTTGTAAGTCTTTATACAATGTCTAAAAGATGTCTCTAGGATGAAGTCACGCCAAAAAGTTCACCGTTACCTCTGCACGCGGCGTTTTGAATGAAATTTGTATAAAATAGTTGGTATTTTCGTAGATTATCATGACTTTTTAAATGTCAGTCAAAAATATCAGTAGATTGCCTTGTCAAAGATATTAAGTGCATTTAGTTAAGCCGTGGTTAAGTTTGATGTACAATCTAGAAAGACGAATTAAGAATGATTGCTGACAAAATATAATAATTATTGCTACCAAAATCTTTTAAAAATTGCCGTATTTGTATAATTTTTCATATTTTATTGAAGACATTCTTGTGAATTTTTCCTGGCAAGTCAAGAGTTGATTGATCTGATATTTTTAAGAAGGCAAGAAAGGATGGATGTATAGCTTGATTATATGCTTCCTAAGTCGCCTCATGAATGAGGATCGAGGATAAAGGAGTGAAAGACGTTTCATTTAATTAGGTAAAGCATATTATATTAGTATCTAGTAGACATCTTGTGCAGATGTGTAAGCGTAATTCGAAAAGACGGAAGGATGATCTTTTAGATTTCGTCTGAGGAAGGAGGCAATAACTCCCATCCCAATTTCCATACGTTTCCATACACAATGAGGAGTGCGTGCGTGCTGGTGCGTTCGTTCATGAATCATGAAGCATCCTTTGAATAAAGGCATGGGTAAAGGATGAAAGATAAAAACTCAATCTCCCAAAAGGTAATTGTCAGCTGCTCCCTGACTAAGAATAATTAGTTTAAAAGGCCTACTACTGGTAGAAAAACTCAGCAGCTGGTAGACCATGTGTTGTTTTGTTGCTGGAAAGTGGAAATGGGGCAAACGAGCCGTAGACTTAATGAATACAAATGATCATTGCTTACTAGCGGGGGCTGATTTCCTATAAAAAAAGCTATCCATAAACCTTTGAATATCCATAACCATAAGCCAAATAGCTTTTCTTTCATCCTACTTCACACAGGTCTGAATCAATGAAAGAAATGATGGTTTTTATTTTCCTCTTTGGCTTCCCAAGTATTCTTTGAGACTTTGGGGCGAGGTGATGAGATGCAGGAAGGAATATTATGCTGTTCAATAATGTACTGAAATGAAAGTAAGCTCGTGATTCTAGAACAAAGTTGCAGGAGAAAATAAGGTCACTTATTCTTAATGCGGCATTCTTCTCCTTTCCTCTTATTTGCGTCGCGTGCCAGGTAAAATCTAGAGGAAACCATTTCAATTTACGAGGCGTAACAATACTTTTCCTCAGTGAGAAATATGTATCTTAAGTTAAGAAAGAACCTCTTTATGAGAATAATAGATAACTAATGGGATGCTTCATGGGATCGAACGAGGTATTTTTGGCTTAGAAAACTAAAATAACCTTCTTAACTATCTATTTAGGTACTTGACAATGCGCACGCGCTTTATTTCGCTTATAAACTTACATGAAAAACAGCTATAATATCAAAAGGTTTACAAGGTTTGTATTGTACTTGACATTCATTCACACACTAAGCTCATACCTACGTAACTAAACTAAACGAATTGAAAGAATAATAAATAAATTAATAGCATTTAGAGATTTTAGATTCCAAGTCGAAAGTAAATTATTTTGATTCTGGTTTGCACTCCAACTTATGCCCCTTCCAAGCCATTTTCTGGCAAAGAGCATCGCAGTAATAGGTCTTCATGCACCTGGAGCACTTCTTCAATTTCGTCTCCCCATTTTCATTCTTCCGTGGAACCTCCCCGCAGTAGCCACAAGAGTCGAACTTGAGATTTGCCAGTATCGCCTTCGCCACATTAAGCACAAGTGGAAATGTCTCATCATTTTTATCGCTGCACGGCTTGTAATTCACATCGCCTTCTTCGAAATGTATCTCTTTAGCTGGAAATGACTTGACGTAGTTTTCGGAGGATCCCCAGTACACGAGTTCACCGTTGGTGCCTTCCATTCCAAGTCGTGCGCATGTTGAATCAATGATCATCAACCTTCCAAACTTTCCTTGGGAATCTTCCTCAGGAAGATTGATTGCCATAGCGTCATAATGGCAAAAGAACCCAGTTCCAGGCTTGAAAACCAACATGGAATTGATATTCAGTTCAATTATCTCAGGTGGGCAAGCACAAGCTAGAAATAATTTTACAGACAAGATTATTGAAAAAAAGAAACATTTTTTAACATAATATGTGGTTAGTACGAAATTCTTATAAATCAACTTACATAAATCAAACATCAGCGGCACCGAATACTCGAAAAGGCTCAGCTCCTTCGGTACATACCTGAATAAAACAAAGTGTAGTGCTTCAAAGGGAACCTAATTCAAATCAACAAAAAATTGTGTATTTGTTCTTATTAAAGAATAATATGGAAGTAACAAGGGTTTTGTGAAATGATTTCACTGAAATCTTACCACTTTTCCGCTTGGAAGCAGTAGCCCCACGTACTTCTGCTTCTTTAGCTCGTCAATGATGAGTTCAAGAACTACAGTAAGTAAAGGCCCATTAGCCTTTCTCAACCTCTGTTTCCAATAAATCTTTCGGAGCTCTTCACGCTTCAAGTTTGCTGCGTTTGGGCATCCTCCTCGAGTAGTCTTGACATACTTGAAGTCCTTAGAATTGATCCATTCAGGTTCAAACCCAGTAACGTTCACTGCATCACGCTGTGACACGTTAGGCTTCACCATGATCCTAAAGTCGTATCTAGTGACGGGCAGGTCATAGAATTTGGCCACATCCTGACTGCGTGGTGGCTCAAAAGGAATATTACGCGGCAGATTTGCATTTACCAGTGGTTCCTCCATCAAGTCAAGCACGCGTTCATTGGACCTTGCTGACCCCAACTTTTCGATCTTAGCCAAGTTTCCATGGACACAGAAGTCGTGGTACTGAAGCTCAGCACATAGTCGCCGACACAGACCTACCAAATCAATGGCTTTGGAGTCGGAAAAAAGCTGAAGGTAAGTGGTGGGTGCTGGTTTTGAAAACGACATTGTTGATCTTAAGTCGACTTGGTCCCTGAAAACAAGCAATACCAAACTGATGACCTTGACCTTAAGGCTAATTACGTTGATAAGACTAAAATAACTTTCTTATTGCTAACATGTCAGTTTTAATGTGTGCTATTAAATTAAAAATTTACCTTACCCGGTTCGTTGCGAATTAAAATTCAAAAAACTAATCCGAAATCTGGATTCCAGATTCTGGAAACCTTCCACAGGGAGAGGACACTGAATTTAATTTAAGCACCAAAAAGCTTTAAATTAAACAAAACAACTAAACTGCGAGATCGAATCGAGGAGATCGATCGGTCGATATTCGAATTTCGAAATCATTCCCATTCTTTGTTTCAATTTTCTTTGTTTCAACTTTCTTTGTTTCAACTTTCTTTGTTTCAACTTGACTCCTACCCGAGTGAAGATTTTTTTGACATTTCCCTTCACAAACCACTCAAATCTCTTGGTTGACGTCTAGCTCAATCAAAAACCGTTACAAAAGGCTATCAAAGAAAAAAGGATGGGGCGACTCGACCTGTGCGATGTGATTAGATATGCAGGAAGAAGTAAAAGCTATTAAATAATTGAATAATTATTGAATAGGCCCGTGATATACAAAAGCAGGAGAAAATAAGGTCACTTATTCATAATGCGGCATTCTTTTCATTTTCTCTTTTCTTGCGTCGCGTGCCAAGCACAATCCAGAAGGTAAAAAGAAACCATTTCAATTTACGATGCTTTTCCTGAGAGAAATATCTTGAGGAAGAGGCTCATCATGAGATACAATTTTTCCTTGCAAATGAACTGAAAAGAGATTTGATGCACGTTTTTCCCATTCCCTCTAAACGAATCATTTTTTGCTGAGGATGAAGGATTACACAAAAATGTGGAAAAACCTCGGGAAAGTAATGGAATAGTTTTTGGGACTATCATCATGACATATTCATATCTTATTTTTATACTCTTTATGCCTGTGTGTGAGCTCATGACACAGTATTCGTTAGTAACTGACTAGTTAAAGTAGACGTAATAAAAACGGAGGAGGAAGGCAAGGGCAGAGCTATGAGAGATGAGAGATCACAACCCAAAGCGAATTTTTCTTATGGGAGGAAGTGGCATGCGTAGAAACAACGCCCATTTATGGACGAAAATAAAGTTTTATGTGAAGGTCATTATAGGAAGCGTCAAGCGTACTAGATTCTATATGAACATACATTGTTATTAGTTAATATGGTTAAAACTCGCTTTAATATAATAATTGTGGAAAGTTGTGCGGATAAAGTGGCCTAACGCTTTCGCTGTCAACAAAGTACGAGCTAGCTCATAGTGATATGGAATGAATGTGACGGCTTGGTTCCTGTTCGAAATAGGAATGTTGTTACATGCTCGTCTTTCCTCAACTCTCTTCCTTATTTCTTTCCTCACATAATGATTGCTATGAATGATATGATATGGGAGCTGTTATATTCTTGTTGAATGACTTGTTATGAATGTGTGGAGAGCTTTCAGCTTTCCTTTACACGGAAAATGTTACATGTTATTAATAATTCTATGTATGGATGTTGTCACTGAAGGAGAAGTTGGATGAAAGGACCTTTTCCTTCGTTGGACTTCATTCTAAGAGAGAGAGTGACTGATCTGACACCCTCGCTTCTCTCTGTTTTCCTAAGGTTACGTTACAAAGTTACACATGCTGTTTGACTTTAGCCTACTTCGGATTCCATTTCCTAGTCGATTTGTTTCCTTCTCTCGTGTTTGCTCTCTCACTTTTCTCGCATGGTCGGATTCACATTCAAGCTTCAAGCGTCGCTTCCATACGAGCTATTCCACTGTCTCTGGATAGTTCATTTCCAGATCCAGCTGAGCCATAGAGAGCGAGAGTTTTCCCATTTTGCTCTTAACTTAACATATTTTTCGGCTAGATTTTTATCGCGATTATCATCAGTGTGCAGTACCAGCACGAGCATATCAAGAGAAGGAAACGCCATATCAAGATTTTAAAATGGGAGTAAAAGTATTCAGTTTCGTGTAGTCCTGTCGTTTGCAAACGCCTGTTTCCAGCCTTTTGTCTTTTCATATAAAGAGACTCTCTCAAATATTATCTCTGACAATTTCTCTGGAGCCAGAGCCTAACCCAACCGCATCAAGGAAACCCTTCTAGCTGACAATATGTAGGGAAATGTCGAGTGGAATACTTGAAGCCGGGACGTTTGCATTTCATCTTTGAAAAAGGTATTTTCTACCTTTTCCAAAAGCCAAACCCAGCCATTACTCATTCAAAAAGGATGTGAGTAGTTGGTTTTAAGATAGGATGGTTGATAGTTGTAAAGGGATGAGCAGTTGGTTGTTATAACTTGTGGTATTCAAAAAAGTCTCGGGACTCTCGGGACAAACATATTAGCTGTGGAGTTTTTGTACGCATTTTATATGGAAAAGAGATTCGATTCGTGCGTGAGTTAGTGCGTGCGTGATGTATACAATAACACATATTGTATGAAGAAAAAGGGACCCCTCTCATATTTTTTTCCAGGGAATTTGTTATAAGAAGAAATGCATGGAGCATTCCTATGGATAAAGCTCGACAGGGTGCTAACCGAATGGGATGGCTTTTTCCTCTTCCTTTTTTCCAATCTTACATAGAAAAGCATAAAAAATATTTCGCTCCCGTGGCATGGCCTAACTCTACTAGAAACTTTGTGAATTCTCCTGGATTTCTCTCGTCTTTGGAGGTTTAGAAGAGTGCTTAGAGTTTTGTTGCTGTTACTTCGAAAGTGCTCACGAATGAAGTGAGGAAAAGAGAAGGAACGAGATGAGAAAGGAAAATAGGTAATAATACGAAGCCGGAGGAGTAAGCAAAACTCTATCCAACCTATCAGTCTCTGGCTACCTATAATAATCTTACCGTGAAAAGTTCTTCTGTAGGACGCAGGAGTAGAAATAGCAGCAGTGAAGGAATTCAAAATCATCATCAGCACACTTTTTACAAGGCAATGCTTTTGGAGCCAAATGGCTTCGTCCTGTTCGTATTTTGTAATGAACTGGTACTGGTTTGCATGAAGTGTTTTTAGATGGAAAAGTAGTGGAAAGGGAAGATGAGTAGAGAAGAGACCCTACAACTGTAATAAAAAGCGTGAAAGAATAAAGCCTCAGAGGAAAATGTGTGAATAAGGGTGAGTTTGGAAAAAAGTTGCGTGGTTATGGCTGATGATTTTATGTTGAGGTATGAGTTTGCTTGTATAGTTATATAAGAGGTCTGCTGGTCCAGGAGATAGTAAAATAAAAGTGGAGGTTTGTTTTCCAATCAGTCGCCCCGTGTAAAGTGTTGACTAAGCATATCGAAATGGAAGGGGAATGTATTACCTTGTCCAGTCCGTGGAGCAAGGAGCAAAGTCATCGGAGTGAAACAATGCAGTAGCTTCGTAACTATCAGTTTTAGGTCTAGTCTTGTTCGACTGGAATTTTTCTGTGCCATATTATTATCAGGTTTTGCCGTGACTGAATCTTTATGGCGAGTGCTCCTGGAAAAGGCTTAATGACTGAATCAATTGTTCTCAACATATCATCATTAGCATATCGGTAATAGTAGCTTCGGTGAAATTTGATCGTGATTCCTTGGCACGCTTCTGAAAAAAAAACTCGATTCATGTGAAAGCCGAGCTTGCTTTAATATATCAGAAAAAATTGACAAAAATTACGAGCCAAGGCTGCAGTCGAGTGTTTCGAAGGCAAAATTCCTGAGTGCTGTTTAATCGCTCTCCAGTGGATAGAAACATGCCATTTCCGGTAAGCATTTACATCACGACCTTTGTGTAAATGTTGAAGGAATGTAATCTGTTTACGTGTGGCTGTCTTACAGTTCATAGTTGACTTTTAACATATCACTTTTTTAATACCGGGATTAGCACTGCCAGAGAGTGCCACTAGTGTTGTCAAGTTCAACTCATTTCCGTTTCATAAGTGCATTACGCAGCGATTTTGTACGAATTAAAATTACATTAGATTAGGACTAAATCCCCAAAAACATTCGTGTGTGGTATGCATTCTGTATTAAGTCATGACTTTCGTATTCGTGTGTGGCACTGTTGACTTTTTTTTAAAGTGAACCATCAACAGTATAATGTGATCATTCATTGACTAAAGTACTTGTCATTAAACGGAATGAATGATGATGTCATGCCGTCATGATTGTCTTGTTAACTTTTGTCTACGATTTTGATTTCAGAGGATTGCATAAGGCATTTCTCCAGTTACGCGAAGCATTAAATTAAAATGGAGGAATTTGCAACAAGGGAACAATAATAATAGGAGTACGTGTGGAGGAATGCTAACCAGCAATTACCGTGTAATACACGGCTTTATTGCTTGTTTGGAATTGTCAACACTGAGAATAGATATCATTTGGAGTTGTAATGTTTGACACAATTTATGTGAGCTCTGGCAATTCCAAAAGCCATTCAGCGTGATAATGTTTGTAATTCAAGAATGTAAAGTGTTTTGTTAAATAATGACAAAAAGGTGAGATGTGAAGGTAAAAACGAAAGAGTGTATGAAAGTTTTCAAGTGTAAAATGGACAGGTGTAAAAGTGTTTGAGCGAACAAAAGTGATTTTTTGCCCAAGATATTCACACGTTTTTATCTATTTTCCTTTGTTGGACTCTATGTGCGTGGAATCGAGATGAAAGAACGTTTGTGTTGTGGACAACCTGCCAAAAGCAAAAAGGTGGCTCCGACAGTTTCAGCTCCACTTCATTTGATCTTGCGGGTAAGTGAAGAAATATCTTGGGAAAAGTTTTACTGCTTTTGGAGTATGTGAAAACAAGTTATAAATTTTGGTTAAATATTGAATGTTTGCAGGGTAAAAAATCATTTCAGCTTTCATACATTTTTCTAGCTTTGGTAAAGATCTTTAGAATCTAATTTCTTCATTGACATCAGAATACTGATTACTGACAAGTACTAATTCACACGTGATTTGCAAGCATGATAAGCACCTACGCCTATGCTCTCAGGGTGAAAGGTAATTACAGATATCTGCTATTATTGCATAAGACAAGTCTTCCGTTTAATTACAGTGTAGCCCAGTTTCTTTTGTGTCAGGAAATTATGTTTTATGGCTGAATTTGCTTGCTCAGCTAATTTCAGATTTGAAAATCTAGGACTAGGCAATGGACGCATACACACGTCATCATCACGCCACATTTTCCCCGAAGATACCAAAGGCAAAGGCTAGATTTGCTTTTGGTTTATCTAATCTATTTTATTCGTCGATATCAGATCTCCTATATTTATACTAGATTTATAATCTTCCCATATAATGATTGAAAGTAATTATAGCTTGTTATCCGGATACCTGCCTAGTACTGACTACTGATGTGTGGTCATCATCATGTCATGTCATGCCCTACTTACTCCACTTTCATTTTCGTGTGTGCTCCCTTCACTAGGAATTAATCTTGAGGTTTTTGTACAAAGTTTGGTTTTCACTTTCCTACTATCAATTCTCGCATAAAACGTGTTTAACATGTTGTTTTTCTCAATATTTCAACAACAATGTAGGATCAGAAGTAGGAAAAATAGTTTTTAATGTTAGCAAAAATCAGTCGAGTGTGTAAATGGTATTATGAATTGAACTAGCTTAAATTTTTGCAATTCCGCTTCGCATAATAAAGTACGTAATTAACCATTTAACAACACTATTAATCTGTTATTGTTTTTATCGGTGTTTTTGAGAGATTTTGGTATGATTTAATTCTTAAAGGAATGCATTTCGTCATTTAAATACTTGAATTAGTTTTTTCAAATGTGAAATTTTTAATATGTAGAAACTTAAGAATAATAATTTATCATTCGCGATTCTCGAGACAACAAATAAGTAAACCGGGGCAATCAATTTTGATTGATTAGCAATCAGTTTGAACCCAGCTCAAAACTTCAATTATAACTTGAGGAGTGGCTTTTGTAATTTTTATTTGTAGAGAATATCCAAGTTTAAATTGGTACAGTCATCTTTGCTTCATTAGTAATTCTCTAGAGAAGGTGAACAACAAATATAACACTTTGCTAAGCTATTAATTTCACGTGTAAGCTTGATTGACAAGTTGTGTTATTATAAAAGTTTTCTGACTTTTGCCATTATTGGTTAATATCAGGTTAGCGATTGATCCTTCCGCACAGAATGTTAATATTTCATTGATCATGTGGCGAACATTTGTAGTAGTACGTAAAATGAGTTGATTTGTAGCAACGTTGTAGTGTTAACTTTTACTGGTGTTACATGACAGGAAATTTAATGGGGTGGTGGCGGTGGCGTCTACTTCTAATGGTCTAATGACACCCTTAAGCAACGCAAGTAAATCGCTGATCCATTAAATTAAGGCCATTTTTAATCCTTTAGCGAAGTCTTGAAAGCTTTTTTCCTGTCATTCTTTTCTTAAAACACAGTTCAAAAGCACGGTTCATGATTATTAAATAAAAGGAATCCATTATTTAACAAAGAAATAATCTGAATGATTCTGTTTTCTAATTTTTTGCGGGAAATAATTTGAATATTGCAGGATTGAAAGCATAACTAAATATCAAATGAAATGATTTCCTTATCTGATTGAATGCTAATATTACTTGTTAATATTTCTCGCAGAAAGCGAATTTTTGTTTTCATCAATCATTTTAAAAATAAAGCAGTTTGCTGAACTGTCTTTAGATAAAAGAACAAAAGGCTGTATAATATCATTTGAAATATATCTGCAAATGCAAGCAAGACTACTTTGATTTTTAAATGATTTCATTTTAGAATTTATTACCATAAACTGAATTGAATACGAGACAAGTTTTATCAAAGGTTAAACATTTATTGCTTCTCCCGCATGTATACATTAACTTTTATAATGAAATAGTCAGGTAGGTACTACTTTTTTTGTGCAGATGTCAAACTTCATTTGAGCACTTTAGCTAATTCACTTTTCTAGGAAGGTTCAGAGTAAATTAAGTCATTGCATTTTATATTCTCACAAGAAAAAAAAACAAGTCATAAGTTTAATCAGTCGAGGAAAGTGCCAACAAATGACTGTATAAAACGATCCCTTCCATTGCTCAATTGTCCATCCTGTTACTCATGAAGATATCATTTGGCTTACAAAATGCTTTCAATGCAAAGACGCAAATATGAAATAACTTCAGCATCACATCATAACCACTATTGTCATCAACAACTTCTTAATACCAAGTAAAAAACTAGCCAAGTCATGCTCCAATCTCTCCCCCTTTTAAACCAAGTAGCAAAATATCGTGTTTGGGTGAGCAACAAAAATCCGTGTTTATTGTATTACCTACACATTTGATACTCTTTTACAATTATATAACATCACACTAAAAAGCCATAATAGAGCATGACATTAACATAAATCTTCATTTGAGATCCGCAACAAAGCCGGACCCATGAGCTTGTTAAGATTCTAATAGGGCTGCTTTAAAACTAGATAAAAGGCTTACTGCAGAGTCTGCATTGGGACGGTTCCAGAAGCAAAGAAAAGGTTTAAAAGTACCTTATTCAGAGTGTTAAAGCGATGGTCAAAGTATGAATAAGTATATTATTATCTTTAATGATTTAAAAGAAAGTTTATTGTCTATTTGACTTTTGTCTATGGGGCCATGTCTGACGATGGAAAGATAAATACATAACTGCATAATCAGATTCTCCTGTGGTTCATCAAGTATGCATTGAACCTTTTAAATTACGGTTTGTAATTCGGTCCTACTTTGATTTATCTTTATTTCTGGGAAAGTGAATCATTCAATTGACTCGTAGGGGAAAACATTGTTGCGAATTGAAATAAAACAATCTTTTATTAGCATGTTCAAGTGTGAGCGTTACGTGATTCAAGGGGCAAGAAAAGTTTTCTATGAAAGGAAAATGCATAAATATAAAACTTTGTAATTTACATCAAAAAGATTCTGAAGCTCTTTACTTGAATCCGAAGTAATTATACAAAAGGTAATTTCATTCTATTCACCGAATGATGTGAACATTTTTATTTATGGGATAAAGACAAAGTTTTATTGCTTGTGTTGCAATTTAAAAAAAAGTAGAAGTGAATATAAAGGTGATTATGAATATGCTACATAAGCCATAAGCTTTTGTTTGTGGTCAGTGGTTGGAAATTATAAACTTTTGCCTTTGGACAAGCAATAAAGGCTGGCGAGAGATAGAAATGTGAGAATGAAAAGGAGGATTTTCTTTGCGGGTAAATTTTTATCCCTAAAAGGTACATAAAAGTTTTCACTTGTCAGTAGTCAGTAAAAATGCAAATCCAAGCTAAGAGTACACGTACAGCTGATGTCATGTAAGAATTTTTGCACGAGAAATGTAACATCATCATGTTTGTTTTGTCCTGAAGGAAGTAGATATCTGACAATTGTGATTTTGTGATTGTGAGCTCCTTTGAAAGTGGTCGTGGTGGTAAGAAAAATGGGAAGGAGATAAATATCTTGGTTTAGTGTGTATTTCACTTGTTGTTCAGAGAGTGTTTCATCATTTTTATTCATCGTAAATGGGAGATATAATATAAACTTATTGTTACAGGCCCCTTCTCCAGCATCCCATGAATGGAAGCGAGTCCCAGGTGTGAAGCGCTTGTGTCAAGTCTGTCATTTGACTGTGGATGGTCAAGGAGTACGGTGCAAGAGTTGTGGTCTCAGTGCACATTCTCAATGTGGGAGTCACTATCATCCGGGAAACCTGAATTTGAATTTGTTCCCAAATAATACTTGCAGGGATCGCAACTGTAACGAAGCTCATCACCACCAAACTTCAAATATTAATAATAATGTTGAAACTTCCTCACTCTCTCTAAGTCACCGGGGTTCTAGCGCAAACAGTAATATTCTCCATCACCATCAGTTTCTACCCCAGAGCTTGAGAAGACGACCAGAGTTTGCTCATCAACACTTTGAGCCGAGAATTAAGAGGTTGTTGCATGTCCCATTGTTAACCCATTCGGAAGAAGGCGGTTCCTGTGAGAGTAGTACTGGAGTTCCTGATCAACAACATAGTGGAGGGAGTCACTTCTCAAGCTCGTGTGGAGACAGTGTAGCAGCGTCAACGGCGATTGTTGTTGTAAGTTGTCACATTCACTTCTTTTTATATTTATTACACTTTAATTTAGTTACCAGCTACGTGTGGAATGCATGCATGAAAAGAATGTTGGAAAAAAGATATTTTGTAAAGGTGAAGGTTACTACACAGAGACGGAGACAAATTCCAGTTAAATCATTATGACAAGTATATATTTAGAGAAGAAATAGGACCATAAAAATTCCTTGGGATTCTCTATCTCGTAAAGTCGTTTAATTCATAATGTGAAAGTTGTTCATTTTAAGTAAATATTTCTTTGCTTGAATACTCTACTGGGAGTTTCCAGCGAGCGAGTGTTTTATGGAGTGTTTTGTTGTTAGCTTCCTCCGCTACTTGTGTGCGTGGAGGGTAAATCGTGAGAAAATAAACAAACGAAAATATGAAGTGTCAGTTTCATAATGGATGTAGCTGTAAAGAAATGAGAGTCGACAATTTATATCAGTCGCACTCGCTTATATTCCTCAAGTCATAAAGTGTAAATTTCATCCAAGAAGTCTCGTGCCTGGATGAAGTTAAATTAAAATATCCAATTTTCATCCTACATGGAGATATTCCATCATGTCCCCTCTCTCTTTTTAGTCACTGGAAAATTATTGTAAATGAAAATTTTGTTTTGCTAAGAAGAAATGGCTGCAGTGTAAATCCCTGGCACAAGCTAAACAAAATGTGTACGTCTTTTCCCAACTTTGACAGCACATTTGGTGCATTGCTGTTTCTTCAAGACTTTTTTGTCTCCTCGTGTGCATTCTATCTGTCAAATTATTGCTTGGATGGTTGAAACGATTTTTAAAAAAATGCTCCCACCCTGCATCTCTGCATGCAATGCTGTCTTGTAAAAAGTCCAAAATGAAGAGAAATGCTATTTATTTATTCATAGTGATATTACCATTCCATTGCGTATGGAAATTCGAGCTTGTCAATGTGAGTCGATGGAGTAGAAAGTTTCGAAAATGGAAATTGCCTGTGCGCACGATCTTTTAGATGCTCTTTCATCTTGAATGTTTTCTCTGTGGATTCGATGTCTGAATTGATGTTTAAAACTATTCCAATTTCATGCTATAGTTCACCCACTGACTTTCTGCCCTTGGGAGACAATTTCTTTTATCAATACTTTTTCCCTATCAATATTTTTCTTAAACCTTTTTGGGATTATCGTCGACTCATGATGATTTTTAACTTTCGCCAAATAGCACTTTATAAAGAGGAATTACGGGTATAAAATAGATAAATCTCGAGAAACTTGCTCTATATCAATATCTCAATTTAATGGTGAAGTTGATAACAAATGGCCAACTAAGGCTACCATAATGGCCCTTTATCTCCCCACCTGAGAGCCAATTGGGTGGCAATTGCCTCATAAATATTTTGATAGAGAAATCTAAATTAAAAGATATAAAAGTTTCATTCTGGCAGGTATTCTGTTTGCTACGGTTTCTCTAGATTCAGGTTCCGTTGACGCTGACTGTCAACAAAACCAGAGGCTGTAGCTCCTAGTGGAAGGAAAAGCGGAAGAGGAGCGAGGGATTTCGCTTCGTCTGTCCTCTGGGGGTAATAAAATGATGTAGAGTTGAAGCTAGTGTAGAAAGGTGACGCAGTGTGCATGTAGCTCATTCTGTCTCTGCCCACATAATGTGTGTGTACGCATAAAAAACGCTGCCGGCAAAAGTTAATCTTGGCTCAGAGATGTCTTCTCAGAAGACTCTTCTGGTTTACTACGTACTCTCACTCTTAGCGAACATCCATAAATATAAATAACATCTTATTGAGAGACATGCCCATATTATAACTTTGTATGTTGGTCTTGTTCACACAACCACTTTTCTACCTGGTAAAGTGCTCCAACCTGTCTTAATGGTGTAGAGATATTAGTCAGAGTTTAGGTTCAGTTAGATATATGCTTAGACTATTGCGTATCGCATAAGTTGTTCTGCTAAGCGGAGAAAGAATGGCAAAAGGGGCCATATGAAATTTTAAGTGTGGAAATTGAAAAGAAAATGAGTTCCAATCTAAATGTCTTTGGGATATGGAAGGATGACCACGTGAAAAATTTCTCTGTGATATCCAACTTGGGTCGAAAGGTTTACTGATTGTCGTATAATGACATTTGTAATGTGATTACTGAAGACTTGTATTCACCACACACACGTACGTTTGTATCTGTTTATCTCATAATGGCAGCATTGCTTATAGGGATCTTGATCTTGTAAGAACCTTGCAAAAACGTTCTTTGTGTTTAGCACAGAAATATATACCGGATTACAAATTTTTATCTCTTTCTCCTTGAACTTGGCTCTTATTAATATTTTATCAATGCAGCTGTTCATATTCCCTTTGAAAGTCGGAGATATGGTGTCTCGGTTGGTTCATTTTTATTGTGGAAATGGCACAGGTACGGGATGAAATTTTTTCTTGATAAGATTAGGAAAATTGGCTCTGCATGGAAGACGTAACTGAATTAAATCTAAATATTTTAATGTTTATTCCTGCACGAATCTGATGAAGAGAAAGAGTTGCAGAGTAATCTTATCATGTGTCATTCCCGTATCCAATATCCAACAACCACGTTTTGATCTTTGCACGGATCAGAGCAACCGAAGTTCACTTGTAGCGGTTGAGGATAATTGAAAAACTTCAACAGGATACTTAAAAGGAAGTTATACTTTCTAGAGTAAAAAAATGAATATTTCGTTTCAATTTCCGAATGAACCATTTTCACATTCCTCTTGTCGGTAAAGAAAATCAAGCTACCTTTATGTTTTAACGGCACATGTTATTTCAATCTTAAATTTCAATCTCAATGCGTAATTTAATATCAGATGATGCTTGCTGACATAGATAAGAAGTTCAAGTAACCTGATACCCATTCATTCTGTAAACTTTCAAACTGAAGAATTCATAATGATTCATATCGATAGAATTAAATTGCACTATTAAAAACTAATGCAGTAAATTAAATGTAACTTGAAGGCTTCAAATTGAGCTAGAGATCTAATAATCTTCTAGAGATTGCAGAAGTGAATAACTCATAACTCAAGATTAAGTTTTAATATCAATTGTACTATCAAATATTCATAATTCAATTGAGAAGGACCACTTTTCATTCTTTGAAATATGCATCAACCATAACAATGAAAATGATAAGGATGTTCGATGATTGTATTAAATTTTTAATGCTTTCTTAACGGATTTATATCAAGATAATGAATTCACTTGTCCCAGAAACTAAGCACTTGATCTTTAAGACTTCTTTGATTTACGACATCATAAGTTTTGGTAGCAGAATCGTTTGCTAGTTAAAGAACCTTCTTGAATGGATTATTGTGATGAGAGGAGAAATCTTTTTTTATTTCTAGCATTCGAGCTGGATTTTATTGCTCTTTCATTGGCCCAATTTTTTCCCCTTTAATAAAAAATAGATAAAATGAACAATAATCGGAAGAATGCTAGAAAATAATGATTCGCTTTTACTCCCAGTTTCACACGTACTCTGAGACTTTGTCGGGATTCTGCTTTTTCCCTCGTTATGTTTCACTGACTTTTTCTCATACATCACTCCCCATCGTTCGTTAACTCTTGACTTGATTTTCGGTGTTGGGAAACCAATTACAATAATTCCACTATTGTATCTTTCGCCTTTTTATTACTTCCACCTTGTGAATGGGGTGGGTTCAAATGAAGAGATGTTGGAGATAATAATTATTGTTCTTTTATGTGAGATGCGATAGTCTTTTCGGAGTTGTATGTTTATATAATCTGTACCCATTTAGATTATCATACATGAGCAAAAACAGAGAAACATTTACAATTCTCATTCTTCCATAATGATACAGGCTGTTATAGGTTAGAGGAGGAACCTATTAACCTGAAGTTTTACATAAACAACCTTTCACATGTTTCACATGGTTCCGTTGGAATATGAAAGATTATGAGAACCAGAATGTGATTTTCTAATTGCAAGTTGCGAATCGTAGTTTCGCCTTCGTCCTAAATGTAGATATTTTTGATGCGACCAAAATGTAAAATCTCGATTTCTTTAATCCATGAACGTTCCCATTCGAAAGTCTATTTTTCATTCAACGAACTTTGCTGTCTTCTCCTCGGCTCTTTGAGTCTGACAGTGTTTGTTCCTTCTCAACTTCCTAATCCACGCCTTTAAATTCCTGGTATTTATACACCAACTCATTCTTGAAATAATCCAATTCACTATTCAACCTGATACTGTTACTTGAGCGGCATCTCTTTACACTTTTCATGGAATGATGATTGGATAAAATACTTGCAAGCGTTTCAAATGCATATCATACCAAAAAGGATTGTATTAAATCTCCATAAATAATAAAGAAGATAGGGAAGGATCATACTAAATATTATATTATCTTATAGCAAATATTGGAGGTCTTGTGAATATCTTGTTAGCCTGTTTTCCTCCTGTTGCTTACCATAGATTATGACTCTGCAAAGTAGTAAGAGTTGTGGTTCCGGTGCCTACGTATATTTTATCTAGTCTGTTTAAGGTTTCGTTTATTGTTTGCTCTTTCATTTTTTGATGTACGTAAAAGGTCGTCCTCGTGCAGTCCACGCATATACTGATATTAACGAGCTGCTGATATTTTGTAGGAAAGGCCATGTGCATACTTACCTCAGATTCATTTTGTAAAATGATAAAAAGTAGTCATCATTGTGGAGTCTACGGAACATAAAGTTAGGCTGGTTTAAGAATAGATAGAGTGGGATGTCTGTGAGTTGAAAAGTGGAAAGTCTCTCCATCCATCTTTCTCATTGGAAGTGTTCGAAGCGGCACTCATCTCCATTCATTGACTATATTTAGGTGGGTAAGGGGCATCATTAAAAACGGTGAGAGAAGACAAGACCATTGTCTGATGAGCTTGTAAAGTGGTAAAAGTTTTCAGATGAATAGAATGTTTTATATAGTGTTGGTGAATAGTGGGATTGGTGTGGGATGATGGCATATAGCGGCGTAGTTTGATGGAAATAGAGAATACTTTTCCCTTGCGTAGGGATCATGGAGCGTCATTACCATCATCAAAAGAATGAAGATCATTATATATTGGGAAGATGTAAAGCTTCTCTTCCTTCACGCTATCATTTATTTATTACCTTCTGAAAGGTTTAGCAGGGAAAATCATTTAGGCTCTCATGTTAAATAGCTGCACGTTTTCTTTGTTGTCATTCAGTTTTACTTAAAGAGAGTTGGTAGTAGTGGCTTTTTGATTGGAGCTATTTTATCCATTAGATTAACATGACTTGTGTTGCCCACTAGCTAACCATCACTCAGCAACTTTTCATACAAAATAGATAGACATGGACCCGTGAGCTAATTAGCTAAATTTAACAAAGAATCAAGCAAGTTTACCCAGCTTATGAATAAGGAGTTTGAAGGATAAAAAGTTTCTGTTTTTTCAGTTGTCGTGTCCTTGGTCTATTTCTCTGTATCATGAGCCGTTTTTTACAATAACAATACAAAACCTTTTTTGCTACAAATTCACTAGACAAAATGAGCTTAAAGGGGAAAGCCAAATGGTGTAATAGTTTGAGTTGATCTGAAACAAGTGTGAGTATAGCTGAATAGTTTTGTTTATGAAGCGTCGCCTTTTTGCAAACTATCAAGGTAGAGAGTAGGTATGAGTGTATTGCATCAAAATAAAAAACTCGTCATTCTTTCTAGCCAGTCGTGGCTTATTTACCTTGATTTTTTCTCATCATCAGAATGATGATAGTGGTGATGGGCATGGGCGCTCAGTTAATGTTAGCATGTGTGTGTGACTAGATTATAGTAAAGGTATATGAGAGGGGTTTTCCGTGCAAGCGAAATGGGGGAATGAAAGCCGCTCACGACTCCAACTCATTCATTGGGATTGAGAAAATTGAAGGAAGCAGTAAAGTTTAGGAGAGAGAAGTGTTGGTGTAAGTGGCGATTGTTGAAAAGGCCAAGAGATAGATAGAAAGAGAGAGAGACTTTATTTCACTTGTGTTATCGCAATCTCAATTTCATATCGCGCAAAAGGATTAAAATGCATTGCATGTTAGGCGGATTTAGCTTGAGGTTGATGAGAGGGAGTTTTGTGAGAAGTTGCTGGCATTATTATGATTTCTCTACCCTCACTTTTTCCTCATCATCATTTTCATCCACCTCCTCACTCATCAAAACATGATGATTTTTTGGGGATCGAACGAAACATTGAAAACTTGACTTTTCCTCCTCATCGACATCCACAATAGATTTTGAATGCAGACAAAACAGAGGAGTGTGTGTAGTTCGAGCACGAGATCAAGTCAGTCAGAACAGAGCTGAAAAGATAGTTGTAAAAAGGATTTTTCCTGGCTGACATTGAAGTAGAAGCTTTTGGTTTTTGGTGTTTTGGTTTCAATTTTGTATTGGAAAGGAAGCTTCTGCGTAATCCATCAGAGTTTTTTGGCTAGTGATACAAACATTCTTGAAAGGGATTAAGCGATTTATATATCGGGGTGAATGATGGCAACATAAAGCATTTAATATTCAGCAGCGCCATTGTGCATTGTGTATTGCTGAGAGCCAATTGTGAATGTAAATATATGAGGAGTATTCATTGTGGTGTTTTGCAACTAGCAAAAAGTTATGGCTAGTTCTACTACTACTCCTCTCCCACAGCAGATTGTCAGTCAGTCAGTGGAACGATAAAAAATATGTGGTAGCTAAAGCCAAAAGCCACGCTGCCTCTTATTCTTCAAGAAAGTTTATGAGAGGCAGGAGTCACGGGCATGTGATTTTCCAAAGTAACAATGCAGCTGCCACCATTGGCCGGTACATTATTAAGTAGTGTTTGGTCGAATAAGTCTTGATATTAACTCTTCATTTCAACTGTCATCATCAGTCATTGTCCTCATCCTGAAAAAGGTTTAATTTGTGTCGAGGAATCTGATATTAGATGGACATGGCTGGTTTTTCACCCTTCGTGAGTCTCGAAAATAAAAGTTTCTTGGAAGACTGAATGAGATTTTTGACGAAAAGTGGTAGTGAAAATAAGATTGAGGAGCTAGTCAGTAGACTAACTTGCGAGGAAAAGGTATCCAGAGAAGAAATGCCAATTCGTTTGTGATTGGAATGAAAATGTAAAGTGCGCTGAGAAAATCAATTACCAGTTAGTGACTAATCATTATCTTATTCAGAGAATGAGCTAGTACCAAAAATCAAAGTGCAAAATTTCCACGTAATCTTGACCGCAAAATCCTTCAAGACCACATGGACAACTAGAGTAACAAATTATACCACTTTGCCATTCGGACCATCAAATTATATAATTATATAGTGGAAGAAATAATAGCTGAACAAATTTGTGGACCCTCTCGTGTCATTAAAAGTTGATAAGTGTTTTGTTTTACAAAAAAATACAACTAAATGAAGTGTATCCGGCACGGACACACTTGATGAAATGAATGACACGCAACATTTATATTAACCTGCGAGATTGAGTTCAGTTCATCGCAGAGAAAGAACCACGAGCCTTCTTTCCTCGATCGTATGACGCTCCGAGCACGTTTTACATTTGAATGAAATGAGTGTGAACAAGTCTCGCTTGCGTACGACTCTCGTGTCATTGTGGAATGATTTTTGTGTGATGTCGTTGATGACGATGGGAATCTATTTCTATTCCTTGTGACGGCTATGACAAAAAATGAAACGCGATGCTGTTATTTGCCATTATGGCTCCTAAACGTTCTTCCCAAATGCGTACTGAAAAGGAAAATATTTCCCTCCTTTTGTCTTCCATGCTCTGACATGACATTCCCAGAATGTTTATGTATGTCATTACAGGAAGAAAAACAAGACTGTTTCCGACAATAACATTTACTTACAAAATGCAAAGAGAATGAGTGCTTTCATATAACTACTTGGGTTACCTATGCACGCACGCCAGGACTTTGCACAAGTTGTAACAATAATCCATAAAGTTTTTGTTAATTCACCGTGTAAAATTATGATCTTCGTCAACATTCTCTTTCCAATTGGCTCGTAGTCTTGTTCATGACAAAGAAGAGTGTTGTGTAGTCTAAACTCTCTCGTTCATCCCATAATCTTCCATTCCACTTCTAGGATTTTAAGACTGTGGTTATCTTTTTGTGATTTGACAGTTGAAAACAATGAGTAGCAAGAGTTTTACATACTTTCCTTTTGTTTTGTGATAGTAATGGGCATAGAATAAGTACTTGGATTTTTTCTTCCTCGCCCTCTTGAATATTCCTTTTTTTTAAAGAGTGCAAAAAATGCGTTGAGAAAAAACCCCAAAAACTTTCGAACATTACAAAAGCCTTTGTATTTTAATGAAGTTGTTTTTGCAATGAAAACTACTTCTCTTTTCACTCAGTAGCAGTGCTTCTTCTAATCACAATAATAATAAACAAAGCCGCAGGAGTGGAGGAGTACAAGAGTAGTTTTTGTTGTAATTTGTGATCGTGATAAAATAAGCTGTGAAGAGCTATATTATTAATAAATTTATTATACTATCGACATACATATCAGGAGTATTAAATGTAGTGAAAAATGGATAATATCCCGTATATGAAGAGAGATGAGTTGAGTGTTGACGTGAAGTTTTAGGGTGAGTGAGAAGTTCTCACTGAGAACGATTATGTTGATGAATAATTATCAAGTGCTCATCAACGTACATATCAACATCACAATTAATTTCCCATCTCGCTACAGTAGAGAATGTGGAAGAGCAGAGAGAAAATGATGGTTTGCCCTTTGACTGGACGTGGCAGTTTTATTGCTTCATTTAATATGAAAATCAGAGTTGCTTTGTTTATTACAAATTGAATTTTGTTTGTAAATAGGGATTTTGGTTTCACTTGAGGAGAGCTTTGCTTTTGATAAGGAAAGTGAACATGTGCACTTGACACAATCACATGAATCATGTATTGAAAATGTGAAAAAAAACAGAATCAATTTGGGTTTCTAGCTTCTCTCAAGAGAAAAAGGTCGTTAGCGAGATTGGTGAATTGAATGCAATCATTTTTGCATTCGTCCAATTTGCAATGTTGTAAATTATAAAAGCATGTTATCATGAGATGGTAGGAGCAGGAGCATTTGTACGTCTTCGTAGTAAAGTGCAAGAGAAAAACTTCTCCAAGAAAGCTTGTCGATTATCCATAAATCTGTTTAACCAATCGAGGTCACTTTTCACAAGTTGTCAGTTGGCAGCGTAAAGTGAACATCGTCACTTGTTCTCTATTTAGTTCGTCAACTTCAACTTGTTTCTTGAAGTATTTCAGAAAGCCATTTAAAAGTTGTCGATTTTAATTTGGTATAATTAAGTTGATAATTTTATAGTTTGCTGATAATGGTGATTAGTGCCATTAATTCTTAGAAGATTTTAAAGCTTTTCTTTTGAATCTGTGACGGCAAAAGTGGATAGGTAGCGGACTTAAATCAGTCCATCCTTCCTCATCAACTTCGCGTATCATCTCATTAAAAAAAGAGAAAATCTAAATTCCCATTTTTATTTGATTAGCAGCACATATTTACGACTGCACACAAAAGCGACAGCGGCACTTTTCTCAATTCTTCTTGTACAAATAAACACAACGATTTTCTCCAATCAACACTCCTCATCTAATCCTTTTACAACTTTTTTATGCCAGTGTGCCCAATTTCGTCCGCTTTAGAGAGAATTTTAGTGGGCGTTTGTGAAAGTATAACTGATGGAATGCTACAGTGATAACGACAACAAGTCAAGCACAGGTTTAGTTAGTCTCTCATAATTTGTATTACTTTTAAATGAGGATTTATTTATTTTAAATTCAGAATGCATACTTAACCTACACATTGAGTCCACTGCATTCCTCGTCCAGTTTTAGGTTTGTTGACCGTAGTGTCATGCCTCCTTGAACAAAAGTTTATGCTAATTCATGAACAAGCTGTCTAAATAAAATTTGTTTTTTAAATTGTTGACACATGTTTCCCATTACGGTCTAAAGTTACTAGAAAGGAGTCTCCACCAAAAATCATAGCTTGAGTCTTTTGAATTAATTATGATACAATTATTTATTGTAATCCTGGCATCACCTCCGTGACATCAGTGAATCAGCAGTAATTTACAATAGGTTATTTAGTGGAAGTGCCTTACCTCCCCATCATGTTTGAATCTGAGCAATAATAATAATCGGCTTATGTCAAAAGGGGAGTTGGAATGGTTGTTGTTGGGCGTTCCTCAATTTACCCACTTTTGTACCTTTAATTGAGCAGAGAAATCAGCTAAATGGCTGAAACGTACCATTTAACTGTTAAACTATGTTTACTACATCCTGATGGCGGAGCAAATAGCCATTTCATTATGTTTTATTACCACATTCCTTTAAAGACCTGCAATGTTTTAAATAGGAGGATAATGAAAAAATGCATTCATCATCATCAAAGGCAGGGATTTAGACGGGGGAAATTGGTTTCGCTTCAATTGAGTGATATTATCTATTCAATGCGGTCTTGGAATGCGGAGAGATAAAGTGTAATAAAATTAATAGCGTTCATTAGAATATTATCAGAATATCCTTGAATCGCTATTAATATCAGGAGCAGCTTGTCTCTTTGTTTCCTTTCTACTAGAAAGTTTCTAGTCAAGTGCCGACTGGATGCGATTGGAAATGTGCAGTAGAATCGAGGAAAATATTAGCAATATAAATCACTTGTGAAGCAATCACAGTCATTTTATCCTTATCCTACTTAGGCCATTAATCCTTTCTTAAATACCAGAAAAACTCATTTGAATAAGAGCTGCTACCACCTAGAACGCCAACGCTAGTTGCAGTTGACACAGTTGTACGTGTGACATTGATAATCACTTTATTTGCAATGTACTTTATGCACTTCGAATGCTCACTGCATATTTCTAAGTGGCAGCTGTGTTTTGTTCACTAAAATGTTAACCAAGTGTTTGGTTAAATTGAGGAGGAAATGACACCTCGACACCAAACCAGCAGCATATCTGTTTGACACCTCGCCTCTCTCGACAGATGTGCTTTTTTACGTAGGCAGCTCTCCTACAACTTGTTAGGCATACACGAATTCTAGCTGGTTTCAGATAAAGTGAATAGAGAAATGTGAAGCTCACGTGTTTCCCAATCTATCGTGACTTGAAGCCACAATCAGACAGAAGAGAGCAGTGATTGCGAAACTGAGAAGGGAAAGCCAGTCTCAGCCAAACCACATCAATACCAGAGTGTATTAGACATGAATATTTTAGATGCTGAGCTACTTGTTGTTGGCTTCATTCAGAGTTGATTAAATGTGCAGAGACTGGAGAGATCTCATGACATGAATATTGCATGAAAGAACTTGCCGTGACATTCCTAGCAAAAAAAACTACAAAATATTTTACACTAAGAATCAATATATACCTACGAATTAGCTGGGGAATATATAAATTCCAGTACAAGGAATAATGCCTTTATATAAGAGAATTTAATGATCCCGACATATGACAAATATTAGCAGCAAGCGCAAGGATAATCCTACAAATTACTATGATTTACATGAAAATGAAAAGTCGTTTTGTTATGGCACGAACCCCATAATATTAGATGTTGATTAGACAAATGAAGATAGTTCAAAGCTAAACTCCCCTCTTATATAATTTACGTGTTAAACACCGTCATTATTACAACCTCTTTGCAAGTTTTTATGTTGCGGTTTTTCTTGCAAAAGAGCAAAAGTAGACTTTAATGTGAGTTGAGAAAACGTGACATTGAAATATTATGAGAAACTAGTGGGAAGCCAAGAGAACAATGGTTTCAAGGAGTGACACATCGGAAACAATAATATTTCAAGTTTGGATTTTTTAGGAAGTTTTTTTATTGGTAATTTAAATTGGCATTAAACTTGAAGGAATATAGTTATAAGTAGTGACGTGTGCCACCTTTGAGGAAGTAGATGAGGATGTCTGTTTTCAACATCAGTTCCTCATGTTTTAGCAAAGCATTAAAATCGTCATAAAATCATGATTCCAGAAGCATAAAAGTGTTTCTGAATGGTTAAATAATTTATGGATATTGAGAGTGTTTCCTTCTTGTCTTTGACCTTTTTCTATATTACTTTTCGTAATCGTTTAAACTGAATAGATTTAATATTGAAGTATTTATTGCCATTGAAAAGTTGCATTGTATTTTCATTTACATTTTAAGTAGTAATAAGTAATAGGAGATAAAAGACCTTCTTAACAAGCTGTCCAAAAAATCCAACTAAAGCTGGTTCTTTCAATACAAAAGCGAATCGTACAGTCTGGCTTATTTCATTCTGTAATCCACAAAGCCCTCATGGAGATTCTAAAATGAGCAATAGCAAAAGAGCAAACGTGTCGAAGCCAACGGGTGGACGCATTTGTTCCATTTCTTTAGACTAAACCACACTCAAACAGAGAAAGGACCATAAAAGGCGAAAATGATCTCAAGATTTTTGCGTATTGATTTGTATCAATAGCCTTCTATCATTCGCCCCCAAAACATTTGCGTTTTCTCTCTCCTCTTCCACTTCACAACTTAACCTGTTTCTCTTCCAGAACAAAGTCAAGCAAATGCCTTCAGAGAATTCGAAGGCTGACTACGCAGACGTGTGGATGTGGAATAATTGGTGGTAAAAAGATGCTAAAGGAGAAAAACTGACCAATTAAAGAGCTTCAAACTTCAATATATTTTTGAAATGTCATTTTTTCCACACTCGTTATCATATCCGACTAAATTAGTGTCAACATCATGAAAAGAAACCTTTGGCCGGACTGGTTAAGTTTTTATTTAGTGCGATGGTGACTCATCCCATGAAAAAAAGTGTGATTTATTTGTATAAAAAGTGAGATAAAGTATTTTTTATTACAACCAAACCTCGAAAAAATTACGAGCATGTGCCTTTGAGTGGTGTTGGTGATTCCCTCGCCACTTTTTTTCTACACTTTCTATCAATTATTTATCTTAAGCGATATAGTGAGTGGTGGTGGTGATCTCCTCACACCCCACTACAAACAGTGTCAGTGATGAAAGATAGATTTAGTGACACGTCCAAACAAATCTTTGATAATCCAGAGTTTGAAGAGATCCAAAATGCAATTGGACAGCTGGAAGAGATAATCAGCAGAGGAGATCGTGGTCGCCAACGGGAGCGTCATGCTGGTGGCAATCCAACGGAGGATATTCCTGATGCTGTTGGTCGAAGCAGTAGTGATCCTAGTCATGATGAGCGTCGTAGTCAAATATCGGACTCAAATTCCAAAGCTATTGTACCAACCAGTCCGAATGGCATTGGAAAGAGTAGCTCGACCAGTGCCATTGCTAGTGAGACTGACTCTACTAGTCAAAACGGTCCCAAAGGAGCCAAGCCTATTAATATCAACAACAATAATATTATTATCGTTCGTCCCGCCACCAAACCGAATGGGATTGGGAGTAAGAATGGTGGAAGTGGGAGCAACATTGCCAATGCCAATGATACAATTACGACAACGATAGCGATTAATAAAAATGATAAGAATAAACCCGTGATTATCGTCGCGAGTACAACTGGTGTGGGGGAGAATGGAAATCAGAAATCCTCACCCATAAACTCTGCGACTTATCGCAAAAAGAGCCCAGCTTCCACATCTGTAACGACAACGGCGATATTACACTCTGCTGATAGTAGAAGGCACTCTGATATTAATGATGATAGACAGACTGGACGCGGAAAAGTATTTAAGGCGAATGGAATTTCGAGAAAATCTGCCTCTGCTGTGGTCTCACCAACAGCAAAATATCATCAAGCTAGTCAACGAAAAGTAATGATCTTATAGCCATTTAATGCTAAATATTTAAATATTTGTTTTACAAACAGTTAATATTTACATTCATATCGGTCCCACATATTCTTTTATCCTTCGAATTATTCTCTGCATGTCAGTCCATTTCATAATTGAGAAATCTGACTAGGTCACATAGTCGCTTTTTCATCCATTATTTTTTAATTTGCTGAGTTTGCCATCTTTCAACAAATTTGCTGAGCAAAGCATTTATTAAGAATAGCAGCGGCCAGAGAGAAGAGATGAGATCGTTTAGATAATCACACACTTCGCACTTCCATTATCTTATTTGTCCCACTCACATCATTAGTCACAGGCTGAAATCTGTTTCAGTAGAAAACAGTTGGTGACCAAAGTCATATAAACTTTTGGAAATTATCGTCAAATTAAATTGTTATTTGTTCCCGTTAAATATTAAGTTGATCATATCACTGTTTTTGTTTTCGTAAAGGAAGTTAGTTTTTGTGGAGACGCCACCACTTCAAGTTAACCGTGTTTACTTTTGTGAAAACGGAAAGAAAATTGCAGTGAATATTTTAATTTCTTTGCTTAAGTTTGGGTTAAAAAGTACCTGGAATTTTTGGTCGTTTTTTATTACCCAATTTAAATTCATGAATTATGAAGCTCAAGAGTTTGCACAGGGACGGGTCTCTTTCATCTTCTTCGTCGTCTCAAGAGGATGATTATAATGTGAGTGTTCTTAAATTATAAATGAGAGCATGGAGGAGGCAATAATATGTAAACTGGAAACTACTCCATCAACCTTCGTCATATTTTTTTGCATAGAGGAAAACTTCTTGAGAAGAAACTAATAATTTTAAGCCCTTGTTTTTCCATTATTACCACGTACATTTGACGTTCGATATGGTTGTATGAGCATAATATTGTTTGTGAATTCAATTCTCAAAAACAAAAGCGTTGGCAATTTGGTTGGTTGTATAAGATGTTGGGATTTGTGAAAGCGTGTTCTTCTGTAGGGCTCAACAAGAGTGATGTTGTAAGGCTTGATATTGTTTAAACTTTGAGTAATGTACGTGCTCCGAATTATGCATCAAGCTAAATGCTTTTTCCTCTACTAAATGGAAAGTTCTGTCGGACAAATTTTTTTCTGATGAGAATGAGGAGGTGGCGAATATAAAAACGTGCAGAGTTCGCCCTAGGAGTAGGAATATTTTGAGGAAAAAATGTTTTTATTCATAAAAGCATTATTGCTGACAGGGGTTGAGGAAGAATATGATAGTTTGAATTTTAAATCATTTTTATTCCACTTGAAAAGTATGTAGGTGGCGATGTTTTTTATGAGTAAATCTCATGATTTATTTTGTTCAATTAGAGATCAAGTTTAAAGAAATGTAATACGATGCGAATTATGGTATGGGTGGAGTTTGCAATTAAAGTTGAGCATGCAATCCTAAAAATAAATGTAAATTGATTTGAGAGTTGGATTTAACAAGAATTGAGTTTAAGTAGCTTTTGGTAAAGTTATCAGCTCAACATATCAGTTAGTAAGCTTTTAAGTAAAAACGTATTGATTGGAGCAAAGACCTGTAAATCTCAAAGGAAATCAGAAGTAGACTGTTTAACAAGTTCAAGTACAAATATTTTTATGCCTTTCATAACCGTGATAACATCTTATTATGCGTGTTTCTTGAAAGTAAAAAAATGTTATCAATTAGTACTTATAAAAAGTAATAGAAAGTGCTGAAAAAGGAAAAAAATGAATTTGCTGATAGCAAAGCTTTGTAGCTGTCATAATAATGTTATTTTACAATTGATGAATTGATCCACATTACTAAGCGCTTTATCACTGCCTCATCATTTCGGCTTATTTGAACGTGTGTGCAGTTAGTGAGTGAACGTGAATTCCATTCCTCTCTCTTATTAGTTCCAATTACAGTAACAATTTTGTATTTCTTAGTGGCATATATCTCATTAGATACAAAGCTGACGTTTATTGATTGATGACTCTCCACAAAGCATCTGGACGGAATTACGGTGATCATAAAAAAACTTTTACATTCCCTATTTTAGAGAGTTTGCACTTTCTTAGAAGGAAAAATGTTTCAAATTTTGCCGAGTTTCTTAAAAGTTAATGCACACTAGGAGAGAAAATTACTCGGTTAAAATGTACTCATTAGAGAAGGCCAATTAAGATTGCTCCCATTTGTCCAAGACATCTGCTATAAGCCCAGAAACAAGCAAAAATACTAAGCAAATCCCACTACTGGGTAGGCCAGCGTTTAAGATAATACTGGAATTTATTATACAATAAAAGTGTTTGCCTCTCCCTAAATATTCTTGCTAATGGGTATTGCTCTCTGTGTAAGCAATTTAAGCATGAAATCCTTTAAAGTGTTGAGATAAGTTTGAATTGGGAAGTAAACTGTGATGCTGAATAAATTAATGCATTTGAAAACTTTTTCTGCCTACACACAATATTCCTTAATGAATTTTTCGGTATCTCATCTTGGTTTTTACCAGGGGCTTACTCAAACACTTTCATTTTTGTTTGCTCATTTCGTAAAAAACATGAGGAAGGAAGTTATGGGTGAGTAGAAGAATATGTTGGAAAGTAGTAGTGAAATTACCTCCCGACTAATCACAAACGCTTACATAATACATGCAAAATACAATCATGGCGTTTGGGACTCATCACGATAATATCTTTTCTCCAACGTCATATAAATTCTAGTTCGCTTTTTCGGTCGGCTCAAGTAAACAATTAGTGGTGAGATGGGTCTGTCGTTGAAAGAGAAATGGGTTTAAATGATTTTGCTCTCTTTCTCCGCGGCTGTGTAACAGAACCAATATTGTTCGTTCGGCATTTTCATAATGGTGTTATGTGATCAGTGAATGATGCCTTTTTTTCTTGTTTTCTCTAGGGAACAGCAACTGTTTCAACCGATACGACTAGATCTGGGAGTAAAACACCGGAAATTACAATAACGCCGGGCTCGGGTAAGTGCCAATATTTATCGACAGACTAGGTTACTTTTCTAGACAGTTTGGATAGAATTAGAAGAGAAATTTTGGGATAAATTAAAGAATTCTCTTTTTAACATTTTGTTTTACAAAACTCATAAAGTTAAAATCAATTTTCTACTCAAGTCGAATGATTTGCTGTGAAACTTTTGAGGTTTATGGGTGTAGTTAGGAACATGTGTAACTTTTTATATTTTGAGAAGCGAGTCAAAGGTTTTGGGTAGAAGAAATTTAGCATTAAATTATAGTAGCAGGATGAATTACAATCAACTTTTTTACTAACTAAAATCTTTGGGCAAATTCCTGCATGAAATGTCTTTATCTGTCCTCTGTCAGCTCGGTCTCTGGTTTCTTTCTGGTAACTTCTTTATGGATGGTGAATTTAAATTTTGCTTTTTTCTATTTGTAATGTTTAGTATTCCGTCGTAATCTTTAAAAAGCTTGTAAAGACTGGACTTTAAATGCTTATTTTGCTTTTGGTTTTGAATAATAATTTTTACTGGTTTCTCCATCGCTATCTCCATCAACTTTGTCATCCGGGTTGGTGCATAATAAGAAAGTTTAGCTTTTGACAAGTCTTGATAAAAAAATATGCTGGTAGGTATGATTTCATTCCAGCAGGGCAAAAATGTTACCATTCTAGTCTTGCCCTGCTATAAAAACTCTCTTCAGGTAACTATGAACGTTACCTTTTATGGAGAAAATGAGTTGCTGACCCCAAATTAGGCAAGTTATCCAACAGCGAGTTTATCACTAAAATATGTTATTGTAGAATAATAATCTAATGGTTTAGAGAGTAACAAGCGGGTCTCCTTGTCTGGAGAAACTTCCTTATCGAAATTGTCTTCGTGCATGTTCGCTAAAATGGTCTTAACATAAAAGAGAAATTATGGCTCTTAAAATTATTTAACTCTTGACTGGAATACTCACAATTGATACTGAAGTCCTTTTTAAGAACGGTATTAAATTACAATTTGGATATCCACTAGATTATTATGACCCTTAAAATTATTATGTCAATTTTGTGACTTTGCTTAAGGGCACTTTATGCTTGGCTTTCAAAACCGTAAAATATTATGGAGAGCATATTCGACTGCCACCAAAGTCCATAGCTATAATCTTGTCAGTGAATTACTCAAAACTTAAGAGGGTAAAAGCCAAGGGGAAAGCTTATGTGAAGTGCAAAACCGTGTGGATATCTCCACTAATAAAATAAACTGCACTTGTTCCTGAGGAGGCTTTTCCTTTCGTAATTTAAAGTGACAGGGGGTATGTGACTAGGCCAATAAATAAACTGGTTGAGGTCAATGATTTTTTTTAGTTCTCAATACATTTTTTCCTCCCCTGGCTACGTCCTCCTCCTCTGCTCATACCCACATTTTTTTGCAGACTCTTTGAAAAAAATCCCACAGAAGCAGAGAAATTATATTGGGCTTGGCGAAACATGTAATATTTTATTTGCCATTCCTCCCTTTACGTTTTCTCTCGTATTTTTATTCGTTTGAGAACAAAAAAGAGTTTATTAGATGAAAACCCAGTTTCCGACCAAGGAGGATGTTCCCAATAGTGAAGACAGACAGTAGTAAATTTTCCCTTTAGGAAATCGCTACCAGCATCATCCTACTTGTTGTTTCGCATGGATTTTACTACATGTGCTTGCCAAAAACCGATGAGAAAATTGTATTGGCGGGAGTGAACATGACGTAACATATCAATCACTACTTTCACACAACAGAAAGCACCTTTACGATTACTCTAGAGTTTAATTTGAGTCGTACTCGAATCAAGCAGAATCACTTTGACTAGATAAAAATACCCACCAGAAATCCCTTGAGATTGAACCTGGTCAAAGAGTCTTCTGGAGAGGCTCAAAATGGCTCAATTCCACTTGACTCTCCTCATAAAATATACAGCACACGTCACACAAACCTACTCTCTGCTGAGCAGTAGTGAAATACCAGTTTTTTCATGTACTAGATATTTTGTTTACATTTTTTCGACTTCCTGCAAAACTGCCTGTAGGTACAGCATACGAATCGTTTTGCTTTTGCTCAAATTTCATGAGGAAATTAGGGAGAAAAACTGCAAATTCATGTTGAAGCAAAACCCTCTTCCGACTAGAGTCTAATAAAACAACTTTTTCCCGGCAAAAAACTCCTTTTAATGCTGTACTTGTAGTATAAAAGCAGAGCCAGAAAAACTGTTTATAATCTCCCATGAGGACGGGGCGAGAGCAAGGCTCGGTTCCTTTTTTCCTCTATTTTATTACATCCCTCTGATCACGTCTATTTCAAAGAGCGAAATTTTCTTTGATCTCTTTACTATTGCGTGTGCAAAAATATGCTTTTATATCAGCAAATCAATAGGGTTCATAGTTCGCACTTGGGATCCACTCATCTTGTCATTAATGAATATGCATATGACTAGGAAGCTTAAATGCTCAACGCCTCCCTCCCATTCAATGTCGGAGAAGTTGATTTTTTAAGGAAATCCATATAAAACGTGGATCAGATTAGATTGTGCCAAGTAGGGATAAAAGTTGGAAAACAATAGAGCACATCTGGGAGCTTGATTACGCAGTTTACAAAGGAAACCCTCTTGATTAGATAATGACTGTATCGAGCTAAAAGGAGAATTGGAAAAACAATACACGAAGACAATATATCTTTAGCAAACCCGTTTGAATTGCTGACATGATCATGAGAAGAAGATATATGACTACGTTATTAATTGTAGTATTTTTGGTTGTTAATTGGACTGGATTGTCTTGGGGTTTTTCCTGGTATTGTCAACAAATATTTAATAAGACGATATTGATATGCGTCTAGTACATAAATAACTGGAGAAATGTCTGAACTGGGAATTCCATTGACTTGATAGGATAGTTATTTATTAAGAGATGAAATCGTAGACGACCGTCTGTCCTTCCTAAATTAATCTTTAAAGGGAGGGCGGTGCAGTAGTTGGAGTTGGAGTGGTCCGTGAGGGCCACTATGCATTTCTATAATAATATGTCATGTCATGAATTTATGCTTGGCGAGCGTTACGATGATAAGCATAAAAGAGAATAAGACTGGTTGTCTCTAACTTTCTGACTACGTAATAGACATGTTGGCAATCCGAAGCAAGAGTATTCATAGTTCACATAGTATTTGGAGCATTGCACTGGATGAAAGGAAGAGTTATATTGAGGAAGCAGTTAAAATTGCATCTAATAAACTGTGCGGAGATGGTATCATTGAAATGGATTTACTTGCAGTTGAACGACTATGGCCAAGTTTCAAAGTCTTACCCGCACATGTTCTCTTCTCAAGAGTGGGAGAGGGAAGGAAACACTAAAAAGAGGAAATGGGAAGTATGGAACATTTCTCAACTCACATCCCAGATGTAAATGTTAAGTTAAATGTCTCAGGGAAAAGGAGATGTAACGATGTACTCGGTTTTATTGAAAAAGTCAATTACAGATGAGGGTATTACATTGTTCAAAAGAGAGCATCAACTAGTAAGATTTTCATGTATGCCCCGGTGATGATGTTCAGTGAATTGTTATGTAAAAAGTCGTGTACGGTCCACACAAGTGGAAAAATAAGTAGACAAGAGGAAAAAGAGGTTCCGATGTCAGAGAATATTAAGGAGAACGGTCGGCCAGAATTTTCCCTTTAGCCTTTACACAGTAATGCCATATTGTATTATTCAACTCCACGTGCATATTTTGCTCTCTTTTATACTACGCTCAGTCACTTGCTTCCTAGTCAGTGCACTCCGTCCAACTCGAACAACAGAACATTGTACAACTCCCAGTCAGGAAACGAGTAAGGTGGAAGAGAAGAAGTTCATCAGAACTCTTTCAGTTCTTTCAGTTCTTCCAATCTCTATTGGAGAATATATAGAGGGACAGAGAAGAGAGAAGAGAGACCGATTTTTTGGCATGCGCTTGACTTTTTCTCTACTTTTTCTCGTTCATGTATATTCATATTCTTTTCTTTTGGCCTTTTCTCTCTTCCTTTATACTCATCTTAACTATGAAAGCACTAACCAGACAACTTAGGTTTTGAAGCTTATCCATCGCAGCGAGTGCAATGTAGGCATACAGTTTAGTCACATTACGGCTAACAAACTCTCTACAATGTTGAGTGAAGATGACTGGCGATGGAGAGAGAGATGGTGAAGTTTTTTTCTATATGAATGCATCCCAAGTTGCGATTTGGTAGTCGTGCTCCATCAGTTGTAGTAAGTAGTGGGATGAGAGAGTGTTGCTCTCAGAGTTTTCTTTGCAGTGATTGTGTAGCAGCGTCTCTCTGCAATAGACAGTAAAGAAAACAAGTTGATTTTGCTTTTAAAAAATTGTATGTAGATGTAGGTATTACTGCAATCTCGAAGATTGGCATGTGTGTAGAATGACTGTGCGCAATAATTTTAAACTAGTGAACTAGTAGAGATATTTATTTTTCTTGGTTGATATCACGCTAGTATTGCTAGTGGCGAGGATGATGATAGTAGTAAAGTGTGTGTAGGTTGAGGAGAATATTTTCTTTTTAGTTTTTTTTTGTTTTTATCTATTTTTTGTTGGTTAATTTTTTTGAAACACAGAAGTACTAGGACGAGACCTAGTAGATACTGAGCTTCCAGAGAGACTCTTGTTATCAGCGGGATCAGGAAGAGTAGTAGTAGTTGGTGGAGAGAGGGAAAGGATTTCACCGGAAGATTTACCGGATTCTGGTTGTACTGGTCTTTTAGACGACGAAGAGGACAGTTGTTCACTGCAACGTGCTGGCAGTAGTAGTGAGCAAGGGTTGCGGAGAGGATCCTCATCATCTGCGACAGTTATCGGAGTAAGTGGTGGTGCTGGTGGAATTAATAGTGATCAGTTAGTTGGTGATCGTGATAGCGGGGGAGGAAGCGTAGCAAGTAGTAGTGGAATTGGTGGCTATCAAAGGTCAACAGCTACAACTACCCCGGTGGGAGAACATAACGAAGTCATTTATGCGGAAGTACAAAACGGGAAGAAAAGTGAGTTGCCGGTAGTGCCGGTTTATCCTCATCAGCAGAAAAAAGCTGTGAAAAAGTTTCAGCCTTTGATACACGTGGATGGTCCATTGGATGGTTCACCTTATGCCATCGTTAACCCTCTAATTAAACATAAAGCTTTAGGAGATTCTGGAATTTCGGTGAGTCAATTTTAAATTTACTTTTTAGCATAAATTAAAAATAACCGGGGAATTTGCGCCCATTTTAGTAAAATGTTTCGGCTGCATCCATTTTATTTTCTTTGAAAATATTGACATGACCCAAACTTATGTAGAAAATAAGAAGCTGGCAATTGCACAATCAAATTAGTTTACGGATTTACAGATGGATTTTCTTAATGAAATGGGGCCAATGTTATTCGATATGAATGACGAGAATTGATCCAATGTTTACATTACTAAACACGTCAGCCGCCTTTTGATAATGGTTGTTTTTAACAAAATGGTCTGTTTTTCTTGAGATTCGTTTATGTTATTCTTTTAGAAATTACATGATCTAATACGTAATGGGGATCTCAATACGAGATTAAGAAAGTGCATGTCTGATTACTAATTCATCCAGATTTTGTTTATCTTTCGAGAGAAAGTAGGCTGAGCTTTTTAACGATCTATGAGTCATTCTAAAGTTATGTGGTTGAAGATAAGCTTAATCATTGGAAGATAAAGCTTAAAATTCTTTTACGATTGAGTAAAATGAAGTTTTAGAAATCGATTTTCAACTTTCATGCATCGCTGCGAGAGAAAAATGACTATTTTTATACAAAATATTTTTGAATGTTTTAATCATCATGTATTCTTTTCTGGTTATGACTCGCATTATCACGTAAGAACTCTTTTATTTTATAGCAGAAATGAGCATTTGCTTTTACAAAGTATAATAGCAAGAGCCAAAGGTGTCTTTACACGCTCAAGGCTTAAATGTTTCAAGAATGTAAATTCCATTCCCACGTTTTGTGTTGATTGGGATTGGGAGACTGTTTCATCACTCTCCTGCTGAGCAGAAATGAAAAGATGTGACACGGTGACTTCACACTAGAGCCTATTGTATACATTGACGATTTAATTTTTGCTGAGCAGCTCAACCAAAGTAAATTTTTGTGAAGGTTGATTCAGCAAAGTTTGATGAAAAGATTCTGTGAAATTTCGTTGCGGAAAAAGAGTTGTAGGTAGATATTGTATGAGTGATTCTCTGGAATTTAATTGTTCAGAGAGCTTGGTGGTTGGCTGGGTGTAACTCGATGAAAATGATTTGCTCACGCACACAGTTTTGATTTAAAACGCGGCTGTAGGTAAGCTTTGATTTATGCACTGATACAGCTCTGTCTATAATGATTTAGAGAGGAAACGTGACAGGTAATTAAATTTCGCACACTTAAAAGAAAGTGACAAGAAATTTAATTAAGAAAAAAGAGACTGCATTGCGTAGGCAGATATTGAATTTCAGATTAGTCAGTGCGTAGGGTGAATGTAATCTCTTTAAAGTTGAGTTGAACAATATGAAACTTTGGGGTACACAAGCAGAGAGAGGTTTTATCGAATTTTGTTCTTTTGTTCAAATCACATTCTTCATCTTTCTCAGCATGAGGAAGGCTTTCCTTTGAGGAATAAACAATATTAATGATGATGATATGGTTGGGCTTCCTTATTAACGTCTTTCAATTTGCATAAAGCTAGATTGATGAATGGTCTTGCGTGTTGTATCTCTCTCAGCGTGTAAGCCTTGTAGTCTTTATGGCTAATTAGCCGGTATAAAAGTTGGATGATTGACCTGTCTTGATCATTAGAAAGGGATCCATCATCCATCTTGTTTAAGTCGGAATTACAGGTCCTCGTCTGCTACGGATAATAAACAGTTAGTCAAAATGATTAACGATCAGTGGTAGTGACGTTGATACTTTATGGGGTAAATTAGGGGCTGATTTGCATAATTAAGGCTTTGCTCTTTATTATGGACCTACTTTGTTGAGTTTAATTTTCCTGATTCTAGTTCATTTTATAAGCTCATCTTCTTTAGCCTAGAGAAAATTATTAGGAGAACAAGAGGAGTGAGGAGCTTATTCTTTAGGATTACTGTCATGTTGCATCTTTTCCGATTGACATAAAATGGTTTGGACAAACAGTGTTTGGCAACTGCATCCATCATAGATTTTGTTCAGGCCTGTGCACCACGTCACTCAGCGCTTCCAGTTGTATCATAATGTGAACATGTACAACATCAAATTTTTACGTCCCGGTTGGCTCATCATCATCGAATCACATCCATTATCTGTATGCGTACGTGGTAGACATTTTTTCTTGTGATTAGGTAGCTCTAGGAAGGCTCCTGGTTCCATATTCATAAACACGATATTTATTTCGTAAATGGCATCATAAAAGCCTCCACGGGCTCTGACTAGCCCATCATCATATTAATTTCTAGCGACACATATGAGGAGGGTCGAGATGACTAGGGTGAAGTAACCTGAAGTGCTTTTGAGATGGAAAAGATTGAAGTCTATTTCCATAAAGTAATGAAGCATATCACGTAAAAAATGGTCACATTTGTGGTTGCTTACATCACGTAGATCTGGAATAGTTGTACTTCCTTGATTCAAGAATGTGATTTTGCTTACGAGCTGGAGCTCATGCCTCATCATTCTTAACCACATGGGTTGTGCGTCTTGCTATGTGAGCTTCGTGGCTTCGTAGGAAGATTGCACCGGATACGAAGTAAATAAAAAGTGGGTTTAAGTTGGGAGGCTGAAAACTAATTAACGAAAAAGGTAAAGATGAGGAGATGAAAGGGACCGAGATGTATTGCCCGTATAAACCCTTTTAAACTTGCAATTAAGTGGTTTAACAAACTTTGAGAACGAAAAGCTTAACAATATAGCCACACACCAATTACAACTTTGTTTTCGTTAAAAGGCTTTAGAGATAAGATCTAAGCTTGAATTCGTTTTTCCACCATTGTGAAAACTAGAAATTGCTTCTCTTCCGGTTTTCTTCCCATACCAATTTCCCGAAAAGCTTAAAAACGGAAGCGAAAGAAAAATATTATATTCCAGAGAGTAATGAGCTTATCCAACGCTGTACGTACACGAGTTGGAAATAAAATAAGAAGTTGCGGTTTCTCTCCATCCCATTGTTTAATAGCTTATTTCCATCACTCGTCTAGCTCATCTCTTTGTTGTCGTAAAGAAAAAGTACAATTTTTGTTGATGTTGGAGAGGAGCGGAAGACATGACTTAAAAAGTCAATGTTTCCATGCTCTACGCGGAGGGAAGAGGAAACAACAAACTTTTTCATTTTGTCAATTCCCCATCTAGTCGAGCGAGCGGAGAGGATGGATTGTCAAGAAATGTTCGCTGTTATGTTCGTATGGTGTAGGAGGAAAGTTTTTGGAGATTTTTCGGAAATGTTACGAAGGTATTCAAGAACACCGTAGTATTTCACGACGGCTGTCGGATAAAGACATCGTTTCTGTTTGTTTGGAATGATTGCATAGTGTGGTTCGGTGTACGCTCGATTAGTCAACAGAACCGGAGGTTTCATGTTCACGGAAAAGCCCTGATGACGAATAACAATAGAAATTGTGTACTTGACTAGAGTAAATATACATTACCTTGTTTTATTTTGATACGACCATTTTTTACCATTTAGAATGTTTACTCTTGTTCCTTCAATTTCTTCTTTCTTAAGGTTAGTTTTCCACTGAAATAGAGTCGATTGTTTTTCTCAAAGAAGTCACATCATTTGATGACAATAGTGATGACTTTCTTTTCTTTGAAGAATGAAAGGAGTGGGGGAGACACAGATGAAAATGTCTGCAATGTGATGGTTATGACATGTCATGGTGTGAGATAAGCAGTAACGAGTAAAGTGCTCTGGAAAAGAAAAAGACATGTTTGAACCTCCTTTTAATACAAGTCTTTTGTAGAATTGCGGAGATGCAATAAATTTGGAATGACTTTCTTTCTTTCCGCATTTGGGCATAGAACAATAGAACAAAAGCGTTTTCTGGAACAAGTACAATAATGCATGTCTCTGCGCCTACTTTACACGAACTCCAGTGGTGACACTGAAGCATGTTATTACTCTGACTTTTCAAACTTATTTCCTTCCAAATACCAGACAAAGTAGGTTAGATTTTTTTGCTGTTCTGCTTAGCATATATTTGCTCAGTCTATAAAATTTTCTGCAAAAATGCAGCTGCATTTGGAATGGAAAGGCCATGGAAAAATGACTGAATCAATAATGGCAGAAGCACTTGGAAATAATGATGGGAGAAAATACGTACAAATAGGCACTTCTTGGTTTGCACTTGCAATAAATGTAGTAGTAATAGCAGTAAATTCGCCATTTACAATGGAAACTGCGTCTACGTAAGATTTTATGACGTTTTCTCTTCTATTCTCGGTTACACTAGGGGTTAGCAAGTAATTGTGGTTTCTTTTCTTGTTTGCGTCTTTCTGCATATTTGGCCAGATCACTTGATTTGATAGACTCGTAAAGAGTAAATTAGGGCATAACCCATCATTGTGCATGTAAGCAGCAAAGAATAATATGGAGAGAGATAAATCAGCGGTTAGTTTTGATAAAGGCGTTGCTAAACGGACTGTTTGCAAAAAGGAGAAATTGGTTAAGCATGTTTTGTGATTTTGGTTGATATTTTTATTGTGTTGTGGCTACATCCCGGTTTCCCCTGATAGATGGGTATATTTATGAGAGAGGTAGAGTCATATTTCACAGATAATTTATAACCAGTCCATAGCAGAGTTTGCTAGGAAGACAACACCAAAGATTTTGTCTGTCATGTCATCCTAATCGTCATCATCATCTTATCTTTGTCGTCAACAACTAAACTAGGTATAGCTCTCTTAATGTTGTGATGAGGCTTGTTGTACTTGGCGAGTTTCCTTCTCCATTATAGTCCAACTAGACCAAGTTGACATCAACGAGACTAGCCATATAGCCGATTTTGATATTGTGAGTAGATACATACCACTGATTGCTTTCATTTCCATGTTTTTGTTTCACTTTTCTCTCAAGAAAATAGCAAAGATTGAAGGATATTATTGCTTTTGTGTCATTCCTTGCTACTTCTGCTTTGAGTTGTTCTGTTGAGTGAGAGAGAGGAAGTTGTGAAGATGACTTGAGCTTTTTTCTCTCTAGTCTTTCTCGTTTGCACAGTTTTTAGCTTTCCTTGTGAAAGATGAGACAAAATTGAAGCCTCATTTCTTGTAAAAAAATAACGCGTAAAAGTGATTCTCTGATTCGAGAGGTTGAAAGATTTTTACAGTACATGTGCATATTATAGAAAGAAGTAGTGACTCAATTCATATAACAGATCTTAACAACGGAAGGAAGGATCATTTAATGTAAAAACAAAAAGGGTATAAGAAAGATAATCCAATCTTGGTTTGAAAAAGTGCGTGGGTTGTGTGGAAATCGAACAAGTGAGCAAAGTTTAAAGAGCAGTACATGGATGAGAGTTTAGGTTCTTCTGCATTGAAGTTTATAGCCAGGAAGAGTTTTTAACGAAGACGATGTGACACACGGTGGTGAAATGCGATACATCTAATTTTTATAAAAGGAGGAAATGGAAAAAACGATAGGAAAAGTTCAATGTGTGCTATAACAATTGCAAAAGTCAACTTTTAGAAAAGAATCTTGAATTCGATGCAGACGCAAGGGGAAAATTGAGCTATTTTATGGCGATTATGATTTGAGCCGAACTGATAGTGAAAAGTTTGTCAAATACGCAGAGGAAATTGAAGACTGATGTATGTCTAGAGTTGAAATTGCTCTGTGTGAATAGGAGATGTAAACGTAGCTATTTTCTTCACCTTCGTTCTCTCGGCATCACGGCTCATTTGCTGGAATATATAGATGGGGTTGAAACACTTAAATTTATTTTTTATCCTCGCATTTTATATTGACAGTGAGACAGATAGAGAAAAAATGACATTAGACAGGCTGGATTCTGTCATATGAGATCTCTCCATTCTCCATCGTCGCTGTCGTCAATTTATTCGTGAAAAGTGTAGAGCCGTGTGAGATGCAAAGCTATCAATTTTTTATTTCTTCTATAACTTTGAATGAAAAGTGTCGTGTCTCAGGCTGACTATGCATCTTGTTCTGATGTGAATAGTGAATACTATTTCTTACCCTGAATTTATTTTACTCTCTCGAGCCTCGTAAATCTTGTAATTCACGTAATGTTAGTATGCAGAAAAAGTTGGGTAAAAAGAAAGCCCACATGTGGAAAGTTTTCAATCAAATTCCATTCAGCTATCGTTACAGTTTCCTCCTGAGAGCTTTTAACAGGAGGAGAATTTATATGAAGGAGAAAAATTCTTCAGAATCTGAAAAGATACATCTCTTGCGATGGTTAGGATGATGACTAGAGAACAGGTACAAGTTGTGCAACGTGCATCGTCCTTTTTCACTTGTCAAACGGTATTCTGTATCATCTTTCCGCTTTCCAACAAGATCCTCATTTCAGATTTCATATTTCCTGTTTGACAGGAAGGCTAAAAATGATCATATCAATTACAAAGTCTTGAATTTCATATCAAATAGAATAATTAGAATAAGAATGTTAGGAGTAGCAAAGAGAATAATTTAAGAATGTGATCACATCACTTGTTTATGCATATACAGTTAATATTAAAACAGTTAGGAAGAACAGGAGATGATGGTAGGCTTTTTATGTTTTGTATTTGTTCAAAATCTTGATTGTAATCCAATTAGTCGTTCCGTTCTCCTCAGCATGTGCAAAAAAGCGAGGCTAATTGGATTGAAAAGTTGAGTTCCTCCTTTGTTGTGATTAAAGTCAAGGAGGCTACTAAATCTCTTGTAATTCTTTGTAGAAGCTTCTTCAAGTGAATGTGTTTTATAGCAATTTGCAACCGAGTGCTGGCCGTATGGCGTTTTTTATGAAGGAAGATGGAAGAAGATGAGAGCTCAAATAAATAAATCCTCCATTTTGACATGAAATTACTTAGAGGTAGCAAAAGTGTAGGGGTTTTATTTCTAATATATTTTCCCGAGAGATTTTATAGGTGCGTAGGTCGTCGTCTACCATCACGTAGGTCGGGAAGGGAAGTGTTTTGTAATTTAGAAGAGGGAGAGGGAAAGGGATATTAAACAAAGATAATAGGTGACATTCCTCTGGGATCTCAAGGTTTAGATGAGATTTCACCGTATATTTTACTTGATTAGGAGATTTTGTAAACGTACGATACCCCGAGAAAGCAACCATTTTATACGAACTGGCAATGTTTATTTTGATTTCTAATAATTAATTATTTACTATCTTTCTAGGTCGACCAAATGAAAGACTTGGATCGCTTGCTGAATGCCCTCGTGCAAGAAGCGGAGACAATAGATATTCCATATCATGCTAGAACGGACTCGTTACCATTTTCCTACACGGCTCCACAAGTGCGTACCCAGTCGAGTTCACAACCTCCCACGACTGCTTCCAAACGAAGTCCATATGGTGGTGGAAGTGGGTTAGGACCAAGTAGTAGATTTACCTCAGCCGGTGCAACATCCTCCAGTTCATACCATCACACGCAGTATGGCTCGTCAGGCCCGACCGCATCTGGTGATAGGTATCGAGGCCTGGAACACTCGTTCTCGACACCGGCAGGTGGATCAAGACTTTCATCTGGTCAATCCTCATCATCCTACCATCCCAGACAACAAGTACCTCAGTATTATCATCAACAGTCAGTAGAGGACCAGATTATGAATGCAGAGCCTAACACCGGCTTTTCAAGAACGGTCACACGTCATCCATCATTGTCCGGTGGAACTGGTGCTGGGAATAGGATTGGTGCTAGAGGATCAGACCAACAAGGGTATAGGGTTAGACCGAGTCTTTCTTCGACAAGTTTTAGTACATCGTATGGAAATGGGAATGGAACGAATGCAACCACAGGAATACAGCCAAGTGTGCGGAGATTAAGATCGCAATCCGCTGACGGAAGGCGCGATAGTGAAAGGGATGAGGACGCTGATGAATGGCTAGCGAGACAAATGAAGAGATTGCAGGAGAAACGAGCTAGCAAAAATGCACCGTAAGTGTCATTTTCTAAAGACAGTATTTGTTCTAATGGACACGTTCAATGGTTCCTCTCAAGAGGGAAAGTATTTCCCAGTTTGCTAAAACGACATGGAATGGATGACTTTTACTAATGGCATTAGGATAAAGTTGTGATAAGAAAACCATTTTTCATTTTTAAAACTCACGAAAAAACCGTATAGGTTTACAGTGAGGCTTTAGCTATTCCCATGATGAGTTTGAAAAAGAGAGAGAAAATGATCAGGAGAATGGAAGACCTAAATGTGTAGATTTTTTGTTCGTTTCCCCTACTCCCGAGTGATTTTTTTCTCGTGTTTGTTTAGGCATTGGTAAATATGTTTAGACTTGGTATCTATTTTAGCAACCTACTATATTTATCTTAATCGTTCTATCGTATCGTGCAATAATTTTCCTACTTTTTACAACCTCGGAAAAGATTTTAATATGTTTGGAGAGGATCCAAATACTTGTGTCACAAAACATAATGATTGGGGAAAAGCAAACTGGTTGCCAATAATGTGTTTTACGCTCACACACACACACACGCATATATGTATGAATAATTTTTAATGGTTTGTATCCTTCTATATATGGCTTATCTTGAATTTTTTGTGGACAATAGGAGGAATGACTGGTTGGCGGAACTGAAACGTGCGTTGCCTGCTGCGACAATTGGAGGATCTTCAACGGGTGCTACTCCATCAGCAATTGCGAATGCTGTTGCATGTCCTCCACCAGCCCCTTCATCCGCGGAGAGATCTTATGAACAATCGCGACTAACAACAGCTAATATGAGTGACTATCGACCTTATATAGCATCAGCCAGGGAGGAGGTTACCACAACATCATCCTCTATGATGGGAGCTAACTCTGGAATTACTGGAGGGCCAAGGCGTTCACACGTTTCCTACTCATCAGAAGATGATGATGATGTAGAATTGGAAATGTTTCAAAGGGGAAGGCGGATTCAACGACATTTTTCGGAGAGTGCGTATGATCGCGGGATGACAAGTGCTAGCTCGACGAGAGCACCAAGCCAACTTAGCAACGTAGTTGAAACGCCCTTTCCTACCTGCCCGCCAACACCATATTTCAACCGACCTGTAAGCCCAGGCAAACCTCCAAGGTCTCCTAAAGGAATACGAAGGCAAATTTCCTCATCTAGTGTTCCGTAAGATTATAAAATTTTAATAGTTGCATATGAGATGGGAAAGGGAAACTCTTCCGGTTTTTTATGGTTTAATCTTTTTATCTGTTTTTTTTTCTCGCAGAGTCTTACAAGAAATTCCAAGTAGAATGGATCGTGCACAAACTCCCGTAAATCCCCGTCCAATTTATATGGTAGATAGTGAAGTGAAATTCGCCCAAGATTTGAGTGAAAATTGGTACAAACCGTTTGCTTCAAGAGAGGAGACCGTCTCTGCGTTGATGAATGCGTCTTCAGGAGCGTTCTTGATAAGAAATTCCAATAGCTTTCCTGGAGCGTTTGGTCTCGCCGTAAAAGTTGGTGAAACATCAGCAGAAAAGGTACTTTTGAATTAAATTGAAGCAAATCTAAAACATTTCTAATTTAACTTTGTGATTAAATTTTTAATCTAATTAATTTCCCATTTCTAGAAAATATCTCACTTTCTCATCGAGCCGACTCGATTCGGAGTAAGACTTCGGGGAAGTCCTCTAGAACCAGTGTTTAGTAAGTTGTTTTACAGTCCAATTTTTTGTAGACCCACATTTACTCTATTTACTTTTTGGCTCTTGAAATTGGACTAGTTCCAGTAGTAAATGAATTTAAAAAAAACGCAAGAATCATTTGCACTCTTTACTGATAAAAGAAAATTTGTTATTGTTTATATACAGGCTCTCTTTCAGCACTAGTTTATGCCCATTCTATCGACCCATTAGCGTTACCAACAACTTTATCACTTCCTAGTTTCGACATTTTACCAAAGTCTAGCCAATCCACAACGGCTCTCTTGCTTCGGCAAGGCGCTGCTTGTCAACTACTATTCTTAGGGATTACATCTGTAGAGTGCTTGACTGGAGATGAAGCAATACACCGGGGAATTAGCCAAATAACTGGCAAATCTCCTATTCCGATCTCACTTCGGTTGAGTAAACACGGACTAACGCTTACTGATGTGTTTCGCAAACAGTGAGTTGAAAATATCGTAAATTTTTTGTAAGATTCCCACTTGCCTTTGAGAATTAGTCTTTCTAATCTTTTGAAATTTACTTTATAGATTTTTCCGGTTGCATTTTGCCTTAAATGATATTTCCTACACGTCATTGGTGCCTGGGCGGAGTGTCGCTTATGGAAAGGAAGTGAAACAGGTGTTTGCCATCGTCGCAAGAGCTCCAAGAGCGCAAGAGAATTCTGTCATAGTACTCGCTGAACTTGAACAAGGCCAACCAGCCAATGCCATCGTCTCATTCATACTCAGAGTTATAGCATGGCAGCATTAAATATTTAATTGACAATGAATAAATAACATTGTACGCGTCGTATTATAGCGAGCCAAAAAATAATACTGTCTTCCTTTTTATCTTTTACCTTCTAGAAAGTGGTGAAAGTTCAAACTGTTCATGTTTTTTATTCAAGCAGAATAAGCTTTATGTTTACCAATTGAGATGTGAGAATGAATGGATTTTTATTACCGGTTCTAGAAAAATGATATATTTAGAGAAACGATATTCCTCTCGAGCTTTTCTTCAGATTTTTTTCATTTTCTCACTTTTTAAAAGTTCTACTTCTTAACTTTCTACACCTACCACTTTCTTACCTCAGCTTTAATTTGGTAGAGATGGTCCAATTATGTTTGGTATTTTGTCTCTTGTTTTATGTCATTAGTTTTAAAAAGTATTTAAGTTCAAGTATGTACCTAACACAATGTATAAATTTTATTAAGTTAATAGTATGCACAAATGCAATAAGTTTTATGGAATATCTCACATCGAATCTTATTTTATCCCGGGTTTTTATGAGCAATGAAGATACAAAATGATTACCAAATAACTAACGTAATCAGGAGCTTGATAACTATGCATATTAGTTTTAACCTAATTTTATCAACACGTTAGTTTACTAATAGCTTTTAGTTTAATTTTGAGAAATAGAGTTAATACGAATTTAGATAAGTAGTTGAACTGATTGTGAGTCCGATTAAACTCCAAAAATGTTACGTCACTAAAATGTTAATCGTTGAATATTGGTATAAAATATATAATTGTTTTTATGTAAGGAACGTATTGAAAAAAAAGAGAAATAAACGGTTATTGACAAAATACATTTTTACTATAAATAATAATAGCATCAGCAGGAAAAAATGCGGGATTACTGCAAGAATGCCGGATCCAGAATGGCATTGTCACGATGTTGTAATGCGGAGGCTCATATCCATGATTGAATGTTGAATTAAGTTGGCAAGGCCTAATAGTTCCATTCCATTTCTCGGGCGCGGAATAAAATTCCTTGAAGAAGTGCATAAATATTTAAATTTTATGTCTTCTGAATGAGTTTCGACATCCTGGTTCTGTATGATAATGAAATGCTCGTGAGCTCCATGGGATTTCGTCACCCAATAAAAAATTCAATGGAGCTTCTCATGTTTCATTTGTATGAGGAGTTATACTAGAATTAATTACAAGTTAAAAGCATGGATAGAAAAAATGTTGCTTGTTCTCTGGATTTGCAAGTGGCAAACACGAGAACGTTCTCACTTCGTTAAATAATTTCATTGAACATTCTATCCAACACCTTGGCTCAGCTAATGAGGCGAAAACACAAACCTAAAGGAACTAAATTGAGAGCGTGAATGGTGAACTGGAAATTTTTGCAGATCATTAGACAAAAGGGTTGGGGTTCGTGAAACTCCCCGAATATAATTTGCCTCACAGTCCTTGATTCAACTTTCTAGAAGTGGTCATTATCAGCGAAGCTGTTTTTGTTTCTCTATTTTCATTCATAGAAAGAACATTCCAGTTTTACTTTTTGCAAGACAAAATTTCACCCACTTATGTATTTGCAGCGAAGCTGGGAATATTCGTATGCAAAAAGGAGAGAGAGATGCGTGGATGCTAAAATTGCTAGTTACAGACCAAATGCCTACAGTAAAGCTAACAATAATATGCAAATATGTTGAAAAAATCAACTTAAATTTGACATGTCAGGGAGAGCATTGAAACTTAACCTTGAGATGAGATATTATGGTGAAACTAGCAACTCAACGATGAAAACAACCGAGAGGAGCTCATCATCTAGGAATATTTTCATTGTTTTGTAATTTACTGAAACTCTTGTCACTAAAAGCTTCAAACAGAGAGGAGTTCTGGCCTGAGATGATTTAAGATGTTTGGATAGAGTTGGAGACATTGAACACTCGACATGAGTTAGACAGCATCCGGTTAAAGCAATTTTAATATAGTTATCTCTGGTATTCCCATTTTATTCATATAGATATCGAATGATTTTGTCGCAAAATTATTTCGGCAACTTTTCCAATACGAACGTGATCAAATCACAATGATATTTAAGTGACAATAGTAAAATATGAGGTTGTACAAGCAATGCTATTTTGGATGATCGTATTCGTGCAAAAAATCTTTTTTTTATTTGCACATTCTTACCAATTCGTGTACAACTGATACTACACAGCTCCTGCACTATACAAATAAAAGAATTGTCACACAATTGATGCTTTACGTGATCTCCCTTTTTAGCTTGTGAAAGGAGTCATCTCAGCGAGCCGGATACGGAATACGGATCCAACGTCCTTTCGCTAATCTACTTTGACAGCTTTCATCTCTACAATTCAAATCCAAACAAATAAAATGAACAGTCAATTTATTCAATTAATTCAGCGATAGTGTTCACTCTTCACCACTTTCCCTTTTCCATTGCATGCCAAACCAGAAAAATCTAGTGAAAAACATTGATTTATTTATATTTATCTTGACGCGCGTGTATTTCAAAGTATTTAGGTAGTTATTACTTGAAAATCTTTTGCGTGACATGACAAGTCATTCTTTTAGTTGAGAGTCATTGTCACCTTGCGAAATATAATGATTTTATTTTAGGTACATACTTTTAAATATCACATTTGGATTTACATGAAATCCTTAAATAAGAACGAAGCAAAATCAGGTCTTCGTCCTCGATCACAGCATACCTATCATTTTTAAGACAACATCCTGCCTCTCCAAATCCTGATGCACTCATTATTGCACATTGATAAACGGCAGTGTCGAAACGGACAGACCTAGAAAGTGGCAAGGCTTATTTCGCTTGCCATTTTTAAACAAAAGGAAGCAAACGCTGTACCTTCGTATCCTACTTTTATTGTAATTACATCCTGAATCATTCTTCAAAAATGGTGCTGAGACTTGACTCATCTTAATAATAGAAAGATGCATATGAATTGATGCAAGAGCTATTCAAATGTCAAATAAAAAAAGCCAACTGCATCCTCTTTTATCTGGATCAGTAGAGAGTAGGGGCGAAGAAGTAGCAACGAGGAGAGAAGTATAAAATTAGCAAATCCGTTTTCTCCAATTGTTTATGTTTTATTCTCATGTTCATTGTCGCTACCAACACCAGATTGTGAAGTTCGTTACTACCTCACTGCAGGATGAAGTAAGTCCTTCACAATTTGCGTTTGGTGTTTACTGTTTCTGCCAAATCAGCTCAGCATCACCAACATCCTGTTTATTACCCCTGGCCCTGTAGTGTTGTCTACCTCCTTCTTGTTCACGTCATTAGAATAACAATACAACGGAGTATTTTGAAGCGATGGCTTGTAACAAGATTGTTACCGCTCTTGTGTGACGTACTTTATTAGAGAACCGCACTGTCGGCGATAAAAGTTTTGAAAGGAAAGAAATCCCCAAAATTTCAAAAGCATGACATGAAACTGGCGAAGCTGCTTACTTCTAGTTTCTATTTTGTTAAAAGCAATGCTTCACATCACCATATTATGCACCTGCATCAAGAAATCCCCAAGTGAAAACCCGTAAGGACTGTGTGGGACCTACTTTTTATGCATAAAGTGTAATAAAAAGGGTTAAAATGAAGCTAATTTATTACCTGCAACATATTGAGATTTGAACTGGGTTGGCAGTTTATGAGGTACGTTGCATAATGAACCAATTTCCGACGGGGAAGTACCCAGACGCAATGTCTAGTTGAATTTTCAAATTTTGGTAGAAGTTGTTAAGTTTTTTAGGCTGAATTGAAACGCAAAAGCTAACCCTATTTAATTAAGACATTGTAATTTTTCTACTTAACAAAATGACAAATGATTTTCTGCAGAAAATTACAGACTAATAAATTTAAATTTGATACGGATCCTTGATTTCTTGAGATATGGTGGATCTTGCCCCATGACAAATTTTAATAATGTAAAAAAAACTGTGGAAGTGAGAATAACGATGATCTCATAACAAGAACTTGCTCCACGTTGTCGCAATATTTTACATAGAATTTACCTTTGTCCCTCCTGTTTCACCTCAAGTTGGTGAGGACAATATGATGACGAAAGAGGCAGAGAACGAATGGCTCAACTACGTCAAGAAATCCGCTTCAGGGGAGTTCTCTACTTGATTAAATACGTGGAACGGTAGAGTCAAATTTGTTAGTTTAGTCAATTAAATGGAAAATGATTCGGTGATGTAATAGCAGAATTTTACAGAGAAATATTCTATTATGATCTGGATCTGGTTAGTCACATGTCAGCATCTAATACGTAATATTTTGCTAGAATCATTACTGATGACGCTATGAAAAATAGAATAATAAGTTTATTATCACCTTTTCCCTTCTAATTATTTAAGTATTTGTTAATTATAATTCGTTTAGAAAATCATCATGCCGGATCATATGAAAACCTCTCGTTCATTGATACCATGTTCAATGAACAAAAACAGGATGTGTTTTTCATCTCTATAAAAGAATCCAACTTGGACTCTTCTTTCCTTACCCATCATAATCCTATCCATCTCGATGAAAGCACATAAAGACAAATCTACCATAACCTTATGGATTCATATAAAACTATCATCATAAAGCCATTTACGAGCGTAAAACTAGTCACCGTACACGAACATGAAGAGAGTAGCATGTGCACTAATGCACAAAATTTTAAAAGGATTACTGTGGATCTTCTTGTCGAATGAATGGCCATGGCAGAAGTTCTAAAACGCACTTCAAAGATTCAAAGTACAATATATCTCTCTTGGCTAGACAACTTATCTTGATAGTCGACGAGGGCCACTGTTTACTTGATCTTGTGCATATTGTTTCAAAGGAAAATAATCCGCACATGTAGTATTTGCTTACGTAGACGAGATTCAGACTAAACCAGTACGGGTCCCTCCGGTGATATAATTGTACTTATGGCTTCCCCAACAATATTTTTGTTTGCATGTTAAAAGTTAAGAAAGAAACCTGCTTTGATAAGTATGACGATTCAGTATAAGCCAGTAAGTATTTTTTCATCATGAAGGTGATCATCAAGATTATGATGACGTCGGTCATGTGGGCTATATGCATAAAACATTTGGGAAAAAATTAAGAGAGATGCTTTTGTCCTGTCGCGAAGAAAAGGTTTTTGCTTAACATTGTTACGTAGAAAAGATTTTTTTTGCTAAACTATAAATTTATGAGCTTGAACCAATTTTTCATCTTGCGCATGAGATGCACATAGTGCATGTGATTTGTATCGTGTATGCAAATATAAAAATAATTAAAGACTTGTTTTCATTCAATCGCATCCATGTGGCTTAAGCTTCGACTTTCGAGTTAGATTTTCGACTTTAGACCTTCGTCTTAAAAAAACTATAAAGTTTAATGACGACAAGGAGGCTGCGTTGATGATCTAGATTGAATAGGTTTAAGCGTAAAAGTATTTTGACGAAGTTGATAAAGATTGTTTTGTATTCATCTGCCATGTAATTGGTAAAAGGATTGTATTGTAGAGTAGATGAATATCTTGAAAGCTATTTTTGGAGATGTAATTTACGACTTTCCCGTTTTGCATTGCTTTTAATGTGAGCTTGAAGTATCAGCAGAGCAAAACGATCTCGATTATTTCAAGTTTTAAGGAAAAATCGAATACAAGTTCCTTCCTTTTTGAAAACATGATGGAGAGTGACGTCAGCCTAGAACTGGAATTTTCACCGACATTCTAAAGAAAATAATAAAAATGGGAACCGATTAATTCAAAGTATGACGCAGTGAAATTCTACTAGATATAAAATGACGAGATAAACGCATGTGCTCTTCTTCTAAAGACGCTGATTCCGTTACGCAGTTAGAAGCGTGCCACATTGGCCAAATTTATGCTATCTTCATCTAGATCTCTTTTAGCTGCAATTTTCCAAGTAATAACTGAAAGTATGCTTGAAATAAAGACGCCTTGGCTTACTGTACTTGCGATGCAAATTGGCTTTCTTTCTTCTATTTAATAAGAGATACGAATCTTTTTTTGCTAGCAACCTAATTCCCAAAGCGGATGTAGATTTTGAGAAAAAGAGAAATGTGCTAAAAGTAAATAGATTTAGTCTGCAAGGTGGAAGTTGCAAAGATAAAATGGTGTTTCTCAAGTGAATTTAAATTGAAAGGGTACAGCAATCGAAAACTAAAGGAGACTTTCATATATAGATTGGCTTAGGGCATAATGAGGTACATGGCTTGTACTACAGTGGATCTCCGTTATAACTATAGCCGTTATAACGGAG